>VWPU01006270.1:26191-40015 GCA_013398955.1 Callaeas wilsoni
ATAATTTTTATAAATCCAAACCATGCAAACATTCTCATTTTAATTTGAAGGGAGGTAAGGCACAGAAAAAATACAACCACGGCCAAAACTCCTTCCCAGCATAGAAGGATGGTTCCTCTAATCAGAATTTTGGAAGAGGAAGGAGAAGGAGAAGGGGAAGGAGAAGGAGAAGGAGAGGGAGAAGGAGAAGGAGAAGGAGAGGGAGAAGGAGAAGGAGAAGGAGAGGGAGAAGGAGAAGGAGAAGGAGAGGGAGAAGGAGAAGGAGAAGGAGAGGGAGAAGGAGAAGGAGAAGGAGAGGGAGAAGGAGAAGGAGAAGGAGAGGGAGAAGGAGAAGGAGAAGGAGAGGGAGAAGGAGAAGGAGAAGGAGAGGGAGAAGGAGAAGGAGAAGGAGAGGGAGAAGGAGAAGGAGAAGGAGAGGGAGAAGGAGAAGGAGAAGGAGAGGGAGAAGGAGAAGGAGAAGGAGAAGGGGAAGGAGAAGGGGGAGGGGAAGGGGAAGGGGAAAAGAGATGTTTCATGTATCCAGCAGACCTATTGAAATAGGTATGTCCAGAGGCCGGGCAGATGGATTCAGGGGGACTGAATCAGGCTTAGAAGTTTTCACTGAAAAAGACACAGAGGTGACTCTGAAAAACTGGCAAAATAGACCCATGAACCAAAGCAGAGTGAAATGGACCATGGAATGAAGTGGAGAACAAGAAAAGGCAAAGATGTGTATAGTTTTAGCTCTGTACAATGGCGAAGACTGAATACACTCACATCACGAAGGTTTTAACAGCTGAAATTTATAAGGATCCATCCTAGTATATTTCAATACAGTCTAAATCTGAACTTTAGTTCATGCATTAGACATTTTCAGTATTTTTTGTAACTTTCAGAAAGTGGGAATTACACCATGCACAAATCAGCATCTTTGCCCCTGAGATCTGGATGCACAAGCAATATGGCTGTGTTCACAGAGCACTCTGCACGACTGCAGTCCCTGAAAGCTTCACAGGGATTTCGAAACGCTCTCCCTGGAAGTAGCAAAGTGGTGGATTTGGCAAACAGAGTGTGCATGAAGTTTAGCAAGTCTAAAAATATATGGCAATGCACTTGAACCAAAATAGCTCAAACTTTTACGTAAGCTGATGTTCTGCAAGTGAACTTTTATGTGCCATCAAGGGAAAGCCCTCTGAGTCACCACACGTAACTCAACACTGTCAGATGCCCTGAAGCAGGTGAAGCAGCTACAGTGTGCACACGTGCTGCAAAGCATGCCATCAAAATGATCTTAGGCAGCTGCTTATTTTCCTCTTTGTGTAACAAACAGGAGTCTGGGGCCAATGCTTAGAGACAGTTACCCATCCAGCTTTTCCCTTCATAGACCAAATGGAACTTTTCCAGGAGAATCAGGAGCAGGTATAAGGGGCTGTTTGTCCCAGCAAAGCTTTTCAGCTCTTCACATGGAAAGACAACACACTGAAAATTGCAATAAGTTGCAGGCTCAGCCATCACTCTGCTACAAATTTTGTTGCTTTCAGGCTGTCTTAAAAAAATGGCAGGAAGTGGGGAGGGAAGGGATTGCATTTTTTCCCCCTATCTTTTATGAAAGTCCACATATGATGGGGAAAGGGGTGAGACTGAAAATGCAGTATACCTTGTGGGATCCCTGTTCTGATGTCTAACAATTGCTCAGGTACAGACTTTTAGCTGCCCTTCAGTGCCCTGCCCCCCAAGGCTGAGTTGTCTGGCAGATGAAATGAATGGGTAGGGAGGATTTACATTTTTAAAATTCACATTTTAAAATGCTGTACCAGAGGCAAAATCTTGTGCCCTCCCTCACTGTTTCCAGAGGATGCTATGATAAGCACCTTTTGTAGGTTCCTAGGTGATGAGCCATCCCAGAGGCCTGAGGATGCCCACGGTCAGGAGAATTCCTCTTTCATCTACATCAGGCCCATAGCAGAGTAGAGACTTTTCATTCCTTGAAACATCAAATATAACCAAAAAGTACAGCAGTGTGTCAGCCTCTCGGAAAATCAGGCTAAAGAGGCATCTCAGCAGGGACAGCTCTACCTGAATGACCTATAACAGACACTTGCCAGTCTGTTATTGGACAACTGTAATAATGTCATTTCTATACGTTGTCAAGCCACATGTTGCCTAGTAAAGTATTCAGATAGACTGAAAGTTTTACCTGTGACTACGAATCTTGCCAGTAGATGTGACGACAGGTTACTCATTTCTTCAATATGGTAGTATTTGCCACTTATAGTACAAATCCCAGTGCCTCTTTGAGCCATTTCTCCAGAGGGAGACTTCAAGAGACTAGTATCAACACATCTTCTAGCAGTCAGCCTACCCTTCAGACTGCAAGCCATGCCAAGGACTAGGTCAGCATGGAATCTGCCCCCCTTCCCACCATTGCATGGACCCTTTCAGGCCAGGCAAAGGTGTACCAAAAGTCATTTCACTCTCCAAACTTTCCATGAGCTCTTTATCAACAACTCTAAATTAAATACCTTTAAAATCTATGGAAACAAAACAATTTCCTAACTGCCCTCACACACCTATCCTCACCCACACAGAGGCTAATTCTATTTGTAGTTCAGCATTTTTGATTAAAAGTTACAGGAGGTAACACTGCTACTAACATTGCCAAGTGACAGGATTTTCTAGCTTTCTGTGTTGGCACTGCACTTGCAGACATCAAGGTTTCACACAGTCCTGACTTTAGAAAGGATAGAGCTTCAAGAAGAACAGGCCAGAACCAAGGCTGTTTGAAAACCTCACGCTACAAAATCAATATTTAACACACTGGATTTCCTAGTGAGTCTTCAGAGACAAGTGTCTGACATTTGAGTTGTCTTGGGTCAATATTAATTGCACATAACTTCTCATCTGCATTTACTGCCATGTTTCCACAATTAAATTATAAAAACTAAATGAAATCTCCAAGTTTCATAGCTAAATCTGCATGCTAAGTTAATTAACACTGTAATGGAAACCATTAAAAAAAACCTCAGGCCTGTCTGATCCAAGGCCCATTAAAATAAGTGACAGCTTGATTATAACCTGAAGCAAATTAATAGCCACGCAGCTTTAAAAAACGGAGGAGTCATGAACTGTTTCATAGATGTCAAGAAACCATTTTGCATGGAAGCCAACGGAGAGAACTCTTTCTTCCAACGTCAGCATTTCTGGCATCTACTGTATGTGCACTCCCTGTTTTCCACAGGGCAGACCTTGCAACATACACTAGCAGTCTCACTACTTCGGGCTGTTCTTTAGGAGGCAAAATGCTAAGAAATGTGTCAGCCAGCATCTAGGGCACCAAGAACCATCGTCAAATGATGGGCTAAGCTGCAAAGGAAGATGCCAATTTCACTTCATGGGAGGCGCAGGATGCCAGGCACCAGAGAGTGCCACAACACGCCACAGTATGCTCCTCATACACAAACTGCACCTCGCTCTTACTGCCAAACTGCATTTGTCTTTCAATCCATCAACTGTTCCTTATAACTTCTTACTGCATGACACTTCAGAGCACTTTCTGGCAAGAGCAACAAAAGCAACAAAAATTAATACTTAAAGGAAAAAAGTAGGGAGAGGCAGACTTCAAAAAGAATAAAAGCCAAAATTTTGGCTCACTGGTTAAATTAGAAAGGTGAAGGCTTATTCACCAAGTGTGGCACTTGAGCCTTTGTCAAATACAGCACATACTCATCTAACCAGCCTTGGCAAGGTAAGGAGTTGTGAAATAGGCACTGAGATGCTGTCATGATCAGTAGCTCCCAGAAGCATCATGTGAAAAGCACCAATGATGTACTCTGAGGATCCTGTACTCAGAGTCCTACAAGCTGCAAGTTAATTATGCAGACAACTGAATGACAAATTATTGGATTCAAAGGCATAGTACTGAAAGGAAAAAGTGAACACCTGGAATATGGATGAGTTTGTATAACCTGAACCTGCAAATGTGGATTTGTTAGTCACAAGCCAGCTTCAAAATACAGCAGGAGAAATGTTGCAAAGCTTAATATGGTTAATTGAAGTTAATTATACCTAATTATGTATGTAACATATTGCAGAGAGTTATCTCAAAACAAGTATGTTTAATAACTACAAACAGCACACATAATAGGGAACACTATGATGAAGTTTTAAAGAAAAAACATAATAGATATGCTCGAAAGCAAAAGCAGAGAGTGCCAACTGCTGAAGACTAGCAACTGCTCACACCATCCTTCTGACAGTATCTGTGAGGGGCTGCACTGGACTCCCTTCTCTCCCCACACTCACTTGCTGAAAGAAACTCACCACCTTCCTCCTTCCAGCCCTTCCCCATGGAGAGCACATGGGCCTGGCGACCCAGCTGTGCCCCCAGGCACAAACCGTCATCACAGTCGGGCACTCTGGGATCTGCAGTCCCCACAGGCTAACACAAAACCTCACTGCCGGATCATGTGGACAAGGAGGCCAAGAAACACTATCTTGTCTCTGTCAGCAAGCTGCTCCTGCTCTAGGTCACCAAAGGAAATGCAACCCATGACCTAATTGTCAAGTCCAAATGTTTCACAAAACCACAGCCTCATGTCCTGCATCAGAAAAACCATGTATTTGAGCCCAGCCACCTGGACTGGGACTGCCAAGAAAGCATGCTCAGAATTGCTGGGATGAGCTTCAGAGACGAGAAAAAGAAACAATCAAACCCATCACCAGATTAATTGTTTTACAAAATGGTAATGGTGGGATACAGCATAGGCTTCTGATTTAGCAAGACCCTTATGAGGTGAAAGAGGAATCAGATCACCTCCTCAGTAAAGAGTTGGAGGTAGTTGAATCCTTGCAGGATTTTCATCCCACCTTGCTGTGCCTTGAGAGCTTGCCCAAGACAAATTAGTTCAACATGTCCCCAGGAAGATGGTAAGGGCTGGAAGATACTTCAGAGTCCCTTAGAGAGGCCTATGGCCATGTAGTACCAGTGTCTCCTATATTTAAGTGCTCACTCACTGTGACCCCTACAGGAAATGCATTTCATGCACCTAAAACCATTCCTTCTCCTCCAAAGCAAAGCTGGCGTACATGATGGATTCATATCACTCAGTTTTGCCTAGCTGTCATCTCCTGAGCTTCAGCTGGGTTTTTCCTGGCCAAGAAAAAAGAATTGCCTGTACAGCACTTCAGGTTTGAAACCTGCAAATTTGTCCAAGGTTTTTGCCATCAGAGAAGACCACTGCCTACCAAATTATGGAAAGGATAACTCACTTAC
The DNA here is from genome assembly GCA_013398955.1 of Callaeas wilsoni. Taxonomy (NCBI): domain Eukaryota; kingdom Metazoa; phylum Chordata; class Aves; order Passeriformes; family Callaeidae; genus Callaeas; species Callaeas wilsoni. Next base: position 31,443 of record VWPU01006270.1, read on the forward strand.
AACATAGACCCACAATGAAGACAGTAGGATCAGATCTAGGGAAATAACTGTCATTCTCTGACATAGCAACTGAAGAAAAAAATTACCTTGACAACTGAGTGAGGAATTGAAAGAGTCAATAGGCAGGAATGAAGGGATCCAGCAACAGAAATTAAGTTCTAAGTGCAGTGGTTGGTTCTTTCATGCTTTTGAAAATGAAGGCAAGAAGCAAAAGTCTGCAATCATGGCAGTGGTGGGAAGGTCTTAAAAATTTGTAGACATCAACAGCAAATGAGAAGATTAGGCATGCCAAGCATCCTTTACAGCATTCCTGAGTATGGAAAAGAATCCCTGGCAAACACACCTCAAATTCAAACAGGAATATGCAGCCGTGACAGAAGAAAAGAAAGAAAAGGAGAAGATGGCTGAAGATGTATAAAACAACACAGATTTTTAGCTGTGGTCAATGCATAGAGCAGAAAACATACAGTGAAGAACGACTTCCACTAGAGCAATGAAGTACTCCCATTAGAGGCGAGGTACTGCTTGCACCCAAATAATGAAAAGGAGAATTAAGCAGAAGGAGCTGTGATGGTCTAGAAAAAGCAGCAGCAAACCTATCATGAGAAAGAAGGGCAAAGAGAGGCTCTATGAGGAAACAACAATATAGAATAGACAGAATATGATAACAAAGAGAACTGGAAACCAACCTCCAAACCAGAGAGGGGCAGATTTACATAGCAAGGGACTCTGGGGAAAAAAAATCTGTCATCGGAGGAAAAAAAATGAGGTTATTTGAGTAGCAGGAGGTACAACAATGTTTTCAACAGAGAAGGAGTTCAAAATATCAGAAAGGAAAAAAATTACCTTAAGGTAATAACAGAAATTTGGGGAAAAACAGTCAAATAAGAGGAAAGGTCATCAGTGCCCCCAACTGGCAGCCCCGCAGCTGGGTGGAGATCAAAGAATGAGGTGCACTGACTACAAGTATAGCTCCTATTGGAAAGACATTGGTAAAAAGCAATCAAAATTCTAGGCTAATTGGGCAAGGACATTCCACTAGAGATGAGGAAACTGTAATATCACCATTCAAGGCTTGGTAAGACCATGAAAGATGCAGCGTACTGTCCTGGTTATGTGCTTAGGGATGAATTCAAACTGCAGAGTATAAAGAGTTTTTAATACAAAGGGAAAAAAAAAAAAGAAAAAAGAATAAGAAGAAAAGATCTGTTTAGCAAAATGAAATCTCACAGGGAGTATGTTTGCTGTCTATAAATACATCCAGAGGGTAAACATCAGAGAAGGAGAAGAGCCATTTAAGTTAAAGGACAATGTTGGCACAGAACAAGTGTGTACAAGCTGACCATAAAATACTCTTAACACTGAGACAGGCAGTTTCTAATCACCAGAGCTGTCATGCTCAGCATAGTCTTCCAACAGGCAGGCAAAGAATTCTAGAGAAAAGTGGGAGTCTTTCATGGGTGCCATGATAGGGACATGAGGTGTGCAGGACCAGCAGCCTCACAGGCTGTCTTATGAAGTCCCTTGTGTCCCAGGATTTGCTAACAATTTCCACCCGTTTTTAACCTCAAAATATTTCCAGTGGTGCTGCAGACTTCAATACACTGTGAGTTTATGTCCCCTGACAACAGCTCACCCTTACTAGCCCTTTAAAAGCAGTCTACCAATGTCCCAGGGAATCAAGAAAGGTCCAGTGCTACCCTGTGTCCTTGGAGAGTCAACTCCCCCCAGCAGCTGGTGCTATGGGCAAAAGGGACAGTGTGCCTGCTGCTCACTGACTGCTGCTCCTTCAGTTGAAGTGGCTTCAGTGCCCACTGCTCACTAACCTACACCTGCAAGTGTTCTCGACTGGCATGGGAAAGGATGCATTTTGATGGGGATCACTAGCAGTCACAAGCTAGGGAAAGACCAGGCAAGCAGCTGAATTAGGGACTGAGACCTCTGAGAAAGACAAGGTGTGACAGGCAGGTAGGACAGCAGTTTTGTTACCAAGCCAGAGCAGAAAGCATAGCTCAATCACAAAAGCAAAAATCTTCAGGCATCATTCAGGCAACAGGCACACTGAGCTCTCAAGCAGCAGGGAGGTACTTCCTAGGCTATGGATCTGTGTAGATCTACATGAAGGCAGACTCACCATGCTCTTTGCATTCAAGAACCAGCCAGATTATTCCTTATCCCAACATACAGCCAAAGGAAGAAATCATGATGCAAGTGAGCTACACTTTCCTAGCACATGTCTTTTGCTTACAAGGCAGGCCTAGGCAGGAGAATGATTTCCCTATTATTCTGATTGAAGAAGATCCTAATGTACACTTTCCCAGTATCACAACTCTGGCTGGAGTGGGGACCTTCTCTCCCCCTCCACTTCTGCCTTGAAATTTCTTTCTGTAGAAAATTCAAGGTTGTTTAGGCTAAAAAAGAGGCACCCCAACAGGCAACAAAGTTTAGTACAGCACTCAGTAGAAGGTGCCTTCTAGTCCCTCCTTCAAGAGCAAGTTACGCCCCTGATACTAAACAGTCATTGGGTGAAATGCAATTTAGGTGCACAGAAATTCAGAAGTAAGGCATAGTCTGAGGAGAGTCTCCTCTAAGACAAAGAAGCATCAGCAGAGAGTTCTCAATATCCCTGTGTCAAGTCCAGTACCTAAATTTTGGACCTGGGCAGGTGAGACTGACAAGACACCTTATTGAATAAGTGAACAGCATCTGATCCATCTCAACTCACCTGGTGCACACACAGTCCTTCCTCCCCTCAGATCCAAACAGGTTAGTTGTCCCAACAGACTGGAGAGTACAGTGTCAAATTACAGGACACAGAGCTGAGTAACCCCTTTCTCCCAAATTAGAAAGCTAGTTCCCCTTCCCCTAAACCTGGAATAAACCCTGCTGTGCTGATTTTGGCTTGGATAGAGTTATTTTTTGTCACAGTGTCAAATATGGGGCTGTGTTTCAGATTTGTCCTGAACACAGGATTGATAATATAGAGATGGTTTTGTTATTGTTGAGCAGGGCTTGCACAGAACCAAGGCCTTTTCTGCTTTTCATATTGCCAAGCTGGTGAGGAAGTTGGGGGTGCCTGGGAGGTTGGGAGGAGACACAGTCAGGACAGGTGACCCAAACTGACCAAAGGGATATTTCAGACCATTTCACATCATGCCCAATATTTAAAGTGGAGGGAAGAAGGAGGAAATGGAGACAGGTTTAGAGTGATTGTGCTTGTCTTCCCAAATCTTCACATCACGAAGTGTGATGGGGTCCTGCTGTCCTGGAGATGGTTGAACACCTGCCTGCCCATGGGAACCAGTGAATTTATTCTTTGTTTTTCTTTCCTTGTGTGTGCAGATTGCCCTCCCCCCATTAAATCATCTTTATATCAACCCACACATTTTCTACCTTTTGCCCTTCCAGTTCTCTCCCCAGTCCTGCTGGTGAGAGAGTGAGACAGTGACTGCATGGTGCTTGGTTGCTGGCTGGGGTTAAGCCACGAAACCATATGGACCTTTCAAACTTCTTGACATCTTTATTAGCACACTTGTACAGCAGAAGGCAAAGAACGGATGTATGACTGCTGCTCAGGTCCTCTGCTGAAGGCCTAACTAGAAGCTAAGAGATATGTCAGTCTTAAGCTTTTGTACATCACTGATTTCAAAGATAGGGGAATATATCCAATATGCACACTGAACTGAAGGACTAAACTGAAACACAATTCAAAATAATCTGAGAGCTCAAAGAGAAGGATTTTGAGACACCTTTTGGCTGGCAAAATGTTCAACAGTCTTTTATTATCAACTTAACAGCTTCCTAGAGCCTACAGAGTAAAATACTAACCAGGTCCACCATTAGAACAGCAGTGAGGAAACAAACAGTTTTCTGAAAATTGGCCATAATTTAACAATTTTGCGACATAAGTAAAGAAGTCCTTGTTTAAGTAATGTATCAAATAGTATCAAATAGTCCCAAGCAACCCAGTCCAACCCCAGAAAAGTGCCTGCTTTGAGCAGGTCTGACTAGACACCTCCTATGGCCTCTTCCAACCTAAATTACACCATGATCTTACAGTGAAAACCACCTTGTTGTTCTTATAACCCTAATTCTCAAACATGTCTTCCCTTATTCCAAAACTCCTAGCACTAACAGCTGCCAGGAAAACCATACATGTTCAGCTTCTAGCTTTCTCTATTTTAAATCCTTATGTTTTCTTCCCAGCCTCTCTGCTTCCTATTTGAAATGTCACCCACTGGAACAGCATTTGCAGAGGTTTTTTCATCAGTGCCCAGGGACTAGTTAGGTCCAGACTTGTAGCCTTATGTAGATCCTTTTCCAGCATGTGTTCTCCATACATTCCCTGCAGAGATAAGTCTTTCCCATAAAATACTGTGAAAATTAGAGAACGGCAGGCCTCAAGCACACAGAAACATGCTGGTGGACCTTGTAAATGGGAAAGAAGAAGAACTAGAAAGAAATACGATGGGCTTCACCTTCAGAGTTTATAATTTCTAATTTCTAAAGTATTCTTAGTAACTGTGTGTAGAGCAATTTTTGCAAGGAGATTTTACAGTCCATAATGTCCCCTATGGAAAAAAAAAAAAAAAAAAAGAGAAAGAAGTAGTAGGAAATAGAATAAGCTGCGGTAGGTTACACAGCCATCATGACTGAATAGTCAAAGCTATGACAACCATTTATCAAACTGGCACAGAAATAACAACACATATATCTTACCATAAACACAGTGTGGGAGAAGAGGCAGACAATAAAATAATGCAATGCTTTGCACTTTGGTGGCATAAGCTGAAGATCTCCATCTATTTTGCAAGCATGCATTCTAGCTTCAAGCATAGAGTGCAAATAATTAATAGCTCTGTTGTCCTTTGTGCCACTGAGTCACCACAAGAAGTTAAGAGGCTGATCTGCATGTTACTGAAAACATCCAGCTCCACGCACAGTAAGGAAAGCAAGCCTGCATTGTTAGTCATGGCAGTGCTAAGTCCCCACAAGGCAGCCAACCCAATGAGCAGAACTCCCTCAGCTCCCCTGTGAGCCAAACAGAACTTTGAACCAAAGATCTCCTACCCCACTTTGGAGACAGGAACTGGCCATAAATGACTACCACTGCAACACACAGAAAGCCCAGACTATGACTATGAAGAGACTGTTGGGAGCATATGTTCCAGGCTGGTGTTGTCCAACAAAAACTTGTACACTTGCTCCAAAGCCCACCAGAATAACTGTTGAAAAGAACTGATAAATTTTGGAAAAGGAAAACATAACAAACAAAGCTTAGAGATAAAACAGCTGCCAGAGATTGAAAACTACCTGCAGCGATTAATTTAGGTGACAGACTGATGTGGCCAAGTGGCTTGCAGTTCTCTCATCTTTTGCTGCACACAGATATTCTTTTTTTTTCAGCAGGAAGATCCAGCTAAGGAATTAGACACACACAGATCAGCTATGAACATGCAAATGGCATCCTAACCGTACCAGAAGGGGCCAATAGCTAGGACTGAGGTGATCAGCATTACCCTTTGGGGTCCAGAGAACTCTTCAGAGACCTTTATTTGGACTGGTAGGTCAGCACTTTTTTCTACAGTAATGCCAATTCAGTCATCAACAAATTATTCAGTATAGGGATATAGATGTTTTATAGAGTCTTATGTCCATTATTATTAACGTACCAACATCATTACAATGTTTTTAGATCTGTTATCCAAAGAAGCTGACCTTCAACGTGCATGATATGCTAATGACCATACTCTGTGTGCATGTGTATGTATATGCATATGCGCGTGTTTAAAAAGTATCCTCTTACTGAGAATGTGCCACAGTGCAAAGCTGTAAATAACCTGGTGAAAAACTGGGCTAATTCGGAGTGGCAGTAAAACACAGGAAGTTTATGAATAATAAATAACATGTGGTGAAACAAGTTGGCAGTGGAACTTCTAGTTTTGCATACTGAACGTAGTGCTTGGAAGACAAAGAGGCGTTTTGGAGAAGCAGATAAGATCTGGAAAAGGTTAACAGTAACAAGCCGCTCCACAGGAGGAATAAAAAGGTACAGCAGAATTATTAATTACATGATTAACTCTGTGTGTTAGCCTGGCCTCTCACAACACACAGCTTTGTGGGATGCAATCAAAGATCAGTCTCCTATCACAAACACTGGGAAAAAAAGGACCTTTCTTTAGAAGATGACATTCAAGATGAGGAAGACTGAACACCTGAAACAGCTGTAGGAACATCTGAAGAACCATGCTGGATAAGCCTTGCTGCCCACTTCTGGCAGTTCCCAAAACAGGAAGAAGGAAAGAAACATCAAGAAACGCTTTGTACAAAAAAGGAACAATTTGCCGCCAATGGAAGGTTTGGTTTTTCTACTCTAGCCATTGTAAATTAAAGGCTGACTAATAAATTGATGCATAAAGGCTTAGAACTTTTCTTAGCTTTGTATTTATTTAGTGTTAAATTAATGTTCTCACCATTCACAAAAAATAGTTCATTTTTTTAAGGTCTTGACAAAATCAAGTTATACAAATCACAAATTTCCCTCACATGTAAGTTTATATTGTGTGTCAGGGAGTAAGGCACTTTGCCCATTCTACATACTATTAGTTCATTAAGTGTATACTTCCCACTAACTACGTCTCCTCACCCTCCACAAAGAGTGTGTCTACCAGGGTTCTCTGCATTAACGGATGGATTGAGAGTTTACATGTGCTTTGTGAAGCAATATTTTGATGCTCAACAGAGATCTCAGGAGGTGCGTGCGATATTTTATAAAATCCTGTGTGCCCTCTGTGCATTCACTTTTTTAAAGTGATGGGGTGTGTTCTTTTCCAGACGCCTGAAGATCTTCCCCAGCAGTCCAGGCACTCACCACAAGCAGAGCCAAAGTCACGGCTCCTATAGCAAAATCTTCACACGGCCACAGATCAGCAGACCAACATACTGAGTTCTCAGGGTATGGGACAGCCTGGGAAGAGGAAAAGTTGAGGATGACTGGGGATAACATACCCAGCCACCCCTTTCTCAAGGGACACAAGAAGGCTGGTCAGGATTTTTGTGTTTTCTCACATACTCAGTTCTCCATGGGCCCTTTGTGAACAGGAGGGAGAGAGCAGAATTCCCTTGTCTGTGTGGTCCTACGGGGCAGGATGGCACATACCTTTGATGATTTTTGATACTGAGCCAATGATACTTCTGGACAGTGCAACATAGAGAGCTAGGCTCCAGGCAGGACAGCCTCCCACCAAGTGTCCCTGGGAGGACCACTGGCCCATGCAGGGCCCAGAAACCTCTCTCGGGGAGGAGCAGCTGCTGCAATGGAGACCTGTGCCCATCTGCCCGAGACTACAGCCGGGTGCTGTTGCTCCTCAGGGAGGTACCAACAGGGACAGAAGGGGCAAGGTCGCATCTCTGTGGAAAGCTAAACACAGGATAACGCCATACACACCCCTCCTGCCACCAACAGGTGCACTTGAGCTGCTGGAAGAGAAAACGATTTGGAAAACTGCTTCTCTCTCTCGCTTGCTCCCCTGAATGCTAATCAGCGGCGCCAGCTAAAAATACCCAGCAAGGCTGGCGTGCGCACGGCAGATAGGGAAAATGGGGGAGCTGAAAGGCTGCAGCTTCCCGGAAGAAAAAGGGACTGGCGAGGAAGAGCCTTCCTCAGGAACCCCTTGCCGGACTTCCCCGCTCGGAGGCTAAGGTTCCAACCTCTCCTTCAGAAGGCCACTCCAGGTGCTCCCCGAGGAGTCGCCGGGCCACCCTTTACCAGGGCAACTGGCGGCACCACCCCAAAACTGGCTTCCACCCCCGGCGCTGCAGGTGCTCCCGGACGGGGCGTCCCGAGGGTGCCGCCGTGGCCATTCGTCCCTCGAGCCCCGCTGCCCACGGGGTGCAGTCCCACAGGGGTTCACCGGCGGTGCACGAAACAAAGAGGGCTGCTGGGGACCGCCGCCCCCGCGGGCACGGAGGACCTGCGCCGGGCAGCGCGGCGTGGGGGGCTCGGTGCGCTCGCTGCATCAGAGCCGCCGACACACCGCAACGCGGTCACAGGGATGCACGGCGGCTCGCCGGCCTCCTGGCGAGCGTAAGAGCTAAGAAATAAATAAATAAAATTAAGAGAGGGAGAGAAGATAGGATCACGGAGACAAGCAGCAGCCCTCGGCAACGGAATCCGCGGGGGTGTTCAAACCCCCGCCACCCCCTGCCCGAGCTGCGCGTCCCTCGCCGCACTCCGCGGTGCGGGGCCGGCCGGAGGGCGACGTGCAGCCCCCCCGCGCCACGCGGGTGGGAGGGCAGACTGGGCAGCTCCGCCGCCCCCGGCCTCGCCGGGGGTCGCACTCTCCCCCCGCTACCCGCGACGGCCCGGTGGGCCGCCCCCTCCGTCCCCCCGCCCGCCGCGGCTCCCATCCATAATTAATCGCCTCCCCGCAGCCGCCGCGATAAGAGAGGGCGGGCGGGGACGAGGAGGCGGCGGCGACCGGGAGGCGGTGGGGGGAGCGTTGCGCGCTCGCCGCGCCCGGCTCACTGCGGCCGGCAGCTGCCTGCCGTGCGGAGCGGAGCGGAGCGCAGCC
>VWPU01006271.1:0-134667 GCA_013398955.1 Callaeas wilsoni
GGCGGCGAGCGGAGCCGGGCGCGGGGCGAGCGCAGCCCAGAGGAGCCGAGCGGAGCCAGCGGGCAGGTCAGTGCGCGGGCGCGGAGGCGGGCGGGCAAAGGGAAGCGGCGGCGGTGGCCGCACGTGGGTCCGCCCGCGCAACAATGAGGGCGGGAGGGGTCCGTGCGCCGCCGGCTGCGGGGCCACCGCGGCGAGCGGAGGAGGCTGCGCGGTGCGATGCCCCCCCAGAGCGGGGTGATGGCTCCGCTGCAGCCATACTGGCGCTGTGGTGAAGGGGCAGCAGCGTGCGTGCCCCCCCCGGCCCCCAGCGAGACTGCAGCAGTCTTTTCCTTCTGATTGAACCCAAAATTAAGGGAGGGGACCTACAGCCCCGGTGTGCGGGGGTCACGCACAATGGTTCCTCCCCGCCATAGCCCCGTTGGGAGCCCACGCGCGATGCCGCAGTCCCCCACCCCGTGGTGCGGACGCGGAGCATCCCGGCAGACCCGCTCCCGCCGCGCTCCGTGGGTGGGATGCAGCGTGGGCACTGTCAGGGCTCCGCGGGGCCTTTCCACCCCCGTCCGGGGCCGAACGCAGCGATCGGTGTCACAAGGGGCCCAAGGGGGGAAGCGCCGTGTTCCAGGCTGTCCGGTCTCGCTATCCCTAAGGATGTTTCCCTTTTCGTCAAACGAATGGGGCTGCCCTGCATCGGTAGCTGCGGCAGGGATGGCCTCTCCTGGGTCGTGTTTGGAACAGGCTGCCCAGGGAAGTGGTGGAATCACCATTCCTGGAAGTGTTCAGAAAACATGTGGCTATGGCACTTGGTGACATGGTTCAGTGGTGAACATGGTGGTGGTGCATTGATGATTGCACTTGGTGATCTTGGAGGTCTTTTCCAACCTGAATGATTCGGTGATGCTGCATTTGAGCATGTCTCGTTTGGCTAACAAGCCATTCCTGGCCTTGCCATGGCGTGGAGGCTTGGGAATGCCGTAGTTCCTATTCCCTGGACAGGTAGGTCACTTAGCAGGAGGACGCTCCATGCCATGCCTTTCTCTGCCGTAGGTAAAGTGGATTTTTGCATGCGACTGGAATTACTAATCCAGGCAATTAGCTGGAATCTGTCAAGTTTGTGCTGCTGCCAATTTCTGCAGTTCATTTGGTTACAGCTTGATCTTTCTGCTCAAAGGAGCTGAAATGTAAACGGGGCAACCAAGTATCTGGAGCTGCTGGGTTGGGTTTATGTGCATCCTTCTGGCCAAAGGAGGATCAGCAAGAAAACTGAGCCTTGATGAAGTCGTGTATTTATTGGCGGCAGTGGAAAAAGAGTAATGTGGATAAATGGGGCTAGTTGTTCATTTGTATACGAAATGTCATGAATCTCCCTACCAGGTTGTGAGCTGGATTTAAATTCCACTGTTATAACGATCACTGATTTTTTTTTATCACATCGTTGCTAATAGTGTACATTGAAAATGCTGCAGGTGGATTTAAAGGGCTTTGTAGGTCCATCAATACTCTGCACCAATATTTATATACATCCAAGGACTTAACAGTGCGTTGTCACTTGGCTTCAGAGTAAACCACCCAGATGCTGGCTGGCAGGGCCTGATGCAGCACAGTCCCTGACACAGCCACTTTTGGGGGGTGTCACACACCACCAAATTTGACAGTTGGTCAAGTGAAGAGACTTCTAACCTTTGGGAAGTGCTCCAACCTGAAAATTTTTCCTTTTGGGAATATTAAAAGGTTAACTTTGGTTAACTTGTGTCAAAGGTGTGTGCCATGAGCCATCGCTCTGTTGGCTCTGCTTAGGGAGAGGGCTGCTTGCAGAAGCAAAAACCTTTTGTTACAGCTATTTTATTTTTATGTGTGCCTTGATAGCTCAAAAATCACTCGTCGGCTTCTAGTCAAGGCAATCCTGGATGAGAAACATCCGCTGGGATTGGCCTGTTAAGTGCATTTCTTTGATCTGACAGCAGAAATGCCCAGAGAAACATCAAAAACCCCAACATTAAGGCATGTTTCCAGCCTCATCATCCCCTGCAAGCAATGGAAATCAGTGGCTTGAAATCCAGCAGCACTTGATGTTAAAATAGCAAACAGTAAACATTGTCTCCTATCAATAACTTTAATTATGGTTTGAGTTTTGTCTTAAATAGACACACATTGTCATAGGGAATCAAAGTTTAGCATCCAGACATGCTCAGGGGGGTGGTAGCGTCTTTGGACAGGGTGTAACACGCTTTTATAGCATAAATTAAAATAAAAAAGGGGTTTAGCAGCGTAGCATGCTGTTGTGTAAGAAAACTGCCAGCTTTTGGGCTGAGACCGCGTGGTTTCTGGGCATCGTGTGCCGCGGTGTGTTGGCAGGTGGTGTTCCCGGGTGGCTTTGGATGGGGAGAGCAAGTTTTACCGCTCCGCAGCTGAACCCTGACGGGGTTTTTCAACCATAAAACGATGTGCAGAGGAGGCTTTGTGTGTGCCATGGATAACCAAACCGAAAGCAAAAATAAACACCTGCGAAAGCTGGGTTTTTTTGGTCATTGACAGGAAAGGAAAGTGCCGGTCTAGGGGCGGGTGTGAAGTCCTGTGTTCGTTACGCTCCTAATCTGGAAAATACAGACTGTGGCACATGGCAGCAGCGTGTGTGGATATTTTCAAATCTTGTCCTTTTCCCTTCTGATTTAACCCAAAATTAAGGAAGGGAAACAGCACCCATTGGCCTATTAAATGTTCATTTTTGCCAAGTTACGCCACTTTATGAACACGAGACACAACCGGATTCCTGTGGCAAGGAGCCCTTAAAATTTCAACAGCTCTACCTATAAATATAGTCACCGTGAAAGGCAATCCGGCTTTAAAAGAAAAAAAAAAAGCAACCATGCTCTTTTTTTAGTCCCACTGTATCTGCCTGACTTTAGTGCCATGCGATGCATCTCCAGCCGGGCGGTGAAGCCGAGGTGGTGTGGAACATTCAGTCTCCTAATTCCTCTTCCTAATTTATGTGAAGAATGGCTGCAAGCAGAGAAAAAAAATCCATTTCAGTTGTCCTGAAGATTTTTGGGCATGGGACGGTGGAACTGGATCTCTGCAGCCACATCGTGGCCTTTTGCAGAGGGACCTTTGGTGATTGCTTGGTCCTGGTGAGTTCCCAGGAGCTGCTGCACTGCGGGGCAGTGCAGGATGGAGCCTGAAGCATCCCTTGGCTGCAAAGCAATGTCCCAGATGAAAATTAAAGGGAAGAAAAAGAAAGAAAGAAAGAAGCTGGCTGCCACCTCACCCCAGAGGTGTCTGGGCTCACCCACTGCTCTGATGCAACCACAGCAACCCAGGGAGCTTGGGGGCTGGTTTTGGACATGCCCAGGGTTGCCCAGGGACAGGCTGGCCTCCAGAGCGGGTACAGCATGTTCTGGGCACTCCTCCAGGTCAGTGGGACCCCCCCACTAGCCCCAGATGATGTAGTGGGGTGATGGCCACTGGCACATCCTGGTTGAGAAGACAGCACTGCCTGCAGGGCTGGGATTTAGGTGGAGAAGTTCCAAGGGAGGCTGGTTTTGCAGCTTAGTGATGCTTTTCAGCGTGCCCTGCACTTGCATGGCAGAAATCCACCTTTGTGGCCAGAGCAGCTGGGTCACCTTGCAGTGCCAAAACCTGCTGGGTATGGTTGGGATGGGGCACGGGCTGGGAAGGGTGTGGGAGTGGGGCGGGAGAGCTCGGCGCGGGGAATTGCTGCGTGTGCACTTGGGCGAAGTGCTGAGCCCGGGCTGCGCGGGAGCTGCAGACAGAGCCCACACGTGACCGTCTGAATTTCAGATCATTGCTGGACCACTTTGCCAACAGCCTCTCGCAGCTCATCAGCTGCAATATCGCTTCTTTTTTTCCCTCTTTTTTTTTTTTTTATTTCCTTTCCTCTTCCCCACCCTGCCTGATTTCTAAGCTGAAGCAGGAGGGATGAATACGACACTGAGGGTGGCTGCAGCTGCACAGGGTTTGTATCCAAATGGTTTCCTGGAAGGCAAGTTTTTTTGTTGTTTTTCAATCTTAAAAATATTTTTACAGCGACTGTCTCATATCGGGGCTGTTTGGATGTCAGGTTTAGTTTCCCATGACATTAAGTGATTAGAGGAGGGAGGGGAAGGAGGGGCTGGGTGCTGCTTTATGTGCAGATCTCTCTGCAGCGGTATCATTGCCTATTGATGGTGAATGTGTTCTCTCTCATCTCTGCGATAGTTCTCGGAGATTTCCTCTTTTACGTCACTGCAGTTAATAAGATGTTTAACTTGGGAGCTGGGGGCGATGTGCTGTTATCGTGTTGCAAGGAATGGGGGGATGACGAGTTCCCGCACAGACTTGTGCTGGGAAGATTGTATCAATGCTGGGGAGAACAGCTGGCTTTAGAGTCAAACCACTGCCTTTCACCCTTAATGAACCTGACCTGGCTGCATCTCTTTTTTTTTTATTGTGACAATGATTATTTTCCTTCTAATACTGAGAGAGGCAACTCAGTTCTCTCTAACTGCTGCATTGCTCAATTCAAGTGTGCACCTTGATTTTATTAAGCAGAATGTGTCTGCCTGGCTGGACTTAGGCTTCTTTTTCCCCCTTTTTTGGGGACCCCTGAAGCTTTTCATGAGAGCACCTGATGGCTTTTTGTGGTGATGCTGCAGGTGCAGTAACTGCAGAGCTGGAGCCATCTCCAGGAAAGTCCTTGACTGTGTGTTTTGTGTGTCACCGGTTGATTATAGAGTTAAGAAAGTGTTGCTGTTGTACATGCCTTGACCAGGAATAGCCTCTCTCCTGCCACAGTTTGCAAGGCCAGCTCGTCAAGAGCAGGCAAGTTGGTCAATAAATGCTCCGAGTGGCACCCTAGGGAGTTCTGAACCAAAATGGGAACACTTGTGTCCTTCAGCTCCTCTTTCCCTGCCAAGTTGTTTTCTTCCCCCGGCTCCTTCTCTAAATTGCCACTCAAACCCTCTTCGTTCTTCTGTGTTTTTCCACAAATGTTTTTCAAGCATGACAGCAAGGAGAAGAAAGCCGTGAGTGCTGCAGGGGGCTGATGCCTATCAGGCCAACCCTCGCCTGTGGCTTTGGGGGCCCCTTTACTTCGGTGACTTGGCGGCTGCAGGTGGGTTCACATCTGGCAGCTGTTGGGCTTGGAGCTGCCTCTGTCTGCCATCAGACCCATCCCAGCCACCTGCACCTCTTCCAGGGCTCCCAGCTCATCCCCAGGGCTTGAGTCAGTGGGGTGACCACCGTGTCCCTATGTAGGTGTGGAGTGGAGAAGGGCTTCGTAACCCTCTCAGGAAAATGGAGACATGAAGGGTTTGCAGGAGGAAGAACCACAGCTCTGGTGGTGGCATTTTCCAACCTTCCATCAGGACCTGTCGCTCGCAGTCCTAACTACGTTTAGCCGCTGACTTGCTGTCACTGATTTTGCTCAATAACCCTTTTCTTTTTGAGACCAAAATGCTTCTTAAAAAGCAACATGCCACCAACACATTGGGATGTTGATTTGGTTTTTGGGAGGCTCACGGCCTCCCAGTTCTGCTTTTGCTCTCGGGAGGAAGCAACATGGTTCGGTGCAATTTTCAGCCCTCATGGGAACAGGGTCTTAAAAAATAACCCTACCACATCCCAGCTCATACCCTCGCTGCTGGATGTGGGAGTTAATTTTTCTCACTCCTGCCAGGCACAACAGCCCCTCTCTGTGCTTTTGCTTTGAGCTGAGACAAGGGGAATTTTGGGTGCAACTCCAGGCAATGCTGGCTCGGCACATGTCCCCAAGCGTCCCAGCTGGGCGGCTGCCCGGGGCCCCCTTCATGTGAACGGGGTCAGCAGCTGGGAAATAGCAGAGCAAAGTGCCTCCCTGGTAATTCCCAGCTGCCGTTAAAGCGGCTTTAAAATAAATTCCCTCAAAGAGCAATTCCAAGTATTTGAGGGTTTGAACTTTTCCGGAGAAGGGTTTGGGAGCTGCCAGCTACCACACTGCACCCTGGCACGCCAAGGAAAGGCACCAGGGCAATTGCCTTGATTATTCCAACATCTAAAAGACACTTTTTTAATATCTATATGATGTTTATTTATTAGCTGCACGTGCAACACAGCAGTTGGAAACGGGGCACTGCTGGAAGCAAAGTTGTGTTAAACTGGGAAGGTGGGTGGCTGGGCAATGTCCTGGGCTGGAGGCAATGCCCAGGCTCAGTGACCCTCACTGTGCCATCCTACCTGGCCACCAGTGCTTACTCAGGGGTACAGTGCAGCTGGGTGCCCCTCACCGCACATTCCACGGACGGCTCTGCTTGGTAACGTGGGCACAACAGAAAACAAACTTTGCAGCAAACTTTGCTCTCCCAGAGCCCCTGAAGCTTGCTTAAAAAAAAAAAAAGTGCTTTGGAGCAACGTGGTCTTTCTTTTTCTCATGCTCCTGAAAATTCTCATACCAAACCAGTAACCTCCACTGTCCCCAGTTCGTTATTTTTTAAGGTGGCATTACCAGAGCATTTAAGGGAAGGCTTGTCCCAGCCTCTCTGTCCCCTCCTCTCCTACATCCCGTCATGGCAAATTACAGCTTCATCTGTGCTTGTGTGACAGGCAGTAAAGGGGGAAGGTTTGGTCAACAAACAGGAAGCTTGGTCTCATCCCTGAAAGGCTCTGGATGTCCCTGTGGTGGTGCTCCCCAGGATGATGCGTTGCTGCCTCCCGGCTAGTGCAGTTTTTTAATCAGAGGAATGTCCCCATGAGGCTGAGTACCCCAAGCTGGCAACAGCCAAGCTTTTCCCTGCAGAAACGGTGCTGGGCTCTTGCCCAAGTCCCCTCTCCAGGGCCCTGGCACCAGTGCAAGTGCAGCCATGCTGAAGGCTGGTGATTAAACCCATGATCCAGGTCACTCCTGCCCCTCTCAGCAACCCAAAAAATAAGGATGCTGATAGCAAGACTACATCCAGTTGGGGATATTGCACGTCTCTGAGCGCTTCAATGGGTTTGGGGATGAACTGAGCTAATTTGGAGTAAAACCACCCTAAAAAAAATTGCAGCAGGGGGTTCTTCCCCACACACCCTTTATTGCCATAGCTAAGCTGCTCCCAGCTCAAAGTGATTTTTTTCGTGGGCTGACCTTTACTCTGGCAGCTTCTTACTGAACTTTCTATCATATATGTAATTTTAAAATAATTTTATTCTGTGTGGACATGACAGAGCTGTCTCCTGAGGTGGCAGAAAACACATCTTGCCTCTTAAGGACAGGTAGGGAAACCTTCACATGGCACAGTGAGGTTTGCTGTGCACGGGACAACACTAGGTACAGTCTCAGCCCAAAGTCGCATCCACTGGACCACACACTTAGCTCCTTTTTTTTTTCTCTCCCAAACTAATCCCTCTAGCCCCTTAGGCTTTTTGTTGTTGTTGTTGTTGTTGTTGCTGCTCCTCTCTGAATTCCTTCTAATTTGCAGGCTCACTGCCAGCATCCAACGCGCTATAAAAAGGGGACTTGTTCTTCAAGCTTCCCTCTGGTACAGAGCGTTTGCACAAATAGCAACATGCTTGACAAGTAGGTCTGATTCCCCCTGCTATTACTGAAATGCTCGTAGGGTGCTCAGGGAGTAGAGCTGCTGTCTCGAGACAAGCCAAGCTGAATTTCACACACGGCCCTGAGCCCAATTCCCAGCCGGTGTTTAAGCTCCTGTCAGGTGGAAAAACTGAGCTGTGCGTTTTTATTTTCCTCCCTGTGCAGCTTCTCTGTCTCTCCAGGAGCGGTTTGCATCCCTCCTTATCCCACCAGCGCAGGTGGGATGTGGGCTGTGGCTGCAGACCCATGTCCTGCTGAAGGCAGCCCCAAGGCCACCACCAGTTTTTTGGCTGGTTCCCCTCCCTCCCTCTTACCAGCAGCCATGACACAAACCCCCTGCCAGCTTCCTTCTTAAAACTAATGAGCTGTTTGACCCTGGCAAGTCCTCTGGGAAAGCTGTTGCCGGAGCCTTGCTGCTTGCACGGATACAAACTGCTCTCGTTTCCAGCTTAAATTTATTTGTGGATGACTTGTACCCATTTGGCCTTGTTCTTCTTGTACCCGCACTGGCTTTTAGCTTGGATGGCTCCTTTCCCTGCTCTGGTATTTATCCTCTGGCAGGCTCTACCAAGTGCTGTAGGTCTGCCAACCCAAATAACCCCAGAGCTCCTGGTGGAGCATGGCTGGAGGGGGTGTAAGGGCATCTAGGCTTCCTCATTCCTGCAGTGGAGACAGCTCCAGCGACTTGATTTGCAGCTCACTCATTGAAAAGGAAAATCCACCATTCCACCTCTCAACATCCTCACTGGGGTTGGTCCCCGCCTGCAGAAGGACAACCCCAACCATCCTCACCACAGACAAAGGCTCTCCGATTTGAAACCATTATCTAATTTCATTAGCACACTTATCTTTTGCAATGCAAAAACCATTTTGGCAGAAGATGAGCTTTTTTTTTTCCTGGTGCAGCCTTCAGTAGCACCCTTCCCTCTCCTTTCTGGTAGTGCCAAGGCTCGTGTTCCCACCTGTGCTAATCTCATCCCTGGTGTTGTGGAGCAGACATTTCCCATGAACAGCTGTTCCAGGCACTTTGCTCAAAGGCTGAAGTGGACTTACAACATGAAAGTTCATCAGTTCAAAATACACACACGGCTCCTTACCACTGGTCCCTTTTTGGAGGTGTTGGACCATCCAGGATGGTATGGGAAGAGCTACGAGGTGTTCGCTTTCCCCCCAGGATGATAATTTCTCACCATACTTTTCATTGCTACATCATTGCCATGGGTTTTCTTTGCCTTTTATATGCTTTGTTTGGGAGCTCTTTGCTTACTTGTGGTGATGCTGAGATGCTGGCTTATCCATCCCGATTTAGACCCCTGCCTTCTCCTTGGCAGGCAGAAGTTGGCTGGTGCCTTTGATGGAAGGAAGGATGCTCCAGGTGCCATCACTCACCAGCTCTTTATTTCCTCCAAGTTTCCCTTTAGTTAAGAACCTTTTTCCAGTCTGCCTAATCTAAACTGCACCATCGTGTGTCCATTTGAGGCAGGATTTTATATTCCCCTGCAGTGTCCTTCCATCATTCCATGCCCTCATTAAACCACGCATAAATTGGCATCATCGAGGAGGAGCTGGGCTCTGCGGTTATTAGCAGGATTATTCTCATCTCCCAGTTTCCAGTGAAGCTGCTGGGCTGGTGTAACACAATTCCCACTAATGCTCATTTCCACTGTTAGGGAGAGCGATACTGATGGGGCACTGAGCATCAGCAGCAGATACTGGGAGGAAACCAGCAGACCTCATTGCATCTTTCTATGTTAAGTGATTTTTGACCCCCAGATCTTCTCCTCCAGGCCATGGTTGTTTAGCACATCACACTGGGCATTAACTTCCCCTCCTGAATCTTTTCTGAGCAGCCTGTGGGCTCCTTAACAGCTGCAGCTCCAGCACGGGAGCGCATCACATCCTGCGCTCATCGCTGGTTTTACTTTGTGCATCACATTTTCTCACTGCCTAAATCAGCATCCACAGCCTCCAGCACTCAGAGTAGGTACAGCTGGGCATTTTCTGCCTGCAGTCGATCTTCCTTGTTCCTCTCTCCCTGTTTATTTGATTTCTCACTGTATTTAAAGGAGAGGTCAGTGTGTGTTTTGCAACCTTCTCCTCCTGTTATTAATTTCTTAGAAACGAAGGGGAAGGAACCACAAGCAATAAAGAGCCTGAGGTTTGAGGACTGACTGTTTATTTGTCAAAGCTAGAAATGCAGTGACAAGAGAAAATCCTCAATGCAGATGTACCTCATTTAAGTTTAGGCTTGGGTAGGTCAAATTTGGGGGTGTGTGCATTTCCTCCTGCTGCAGTTTTACATGGAGCTGTTACCACTGCCGTTACTGCAAATAGCATCTTAGTTCTGCCTTCTGCAACTCATTTTTGCAGCTCTGGCCTGACTTTTCTGCACCATGCCCATCTGATGCTGGGGGAGCAGCAGTGCTCATCTCAGTGGTATCATGGCACATGTTGCAGTGGGATTGCACGTGAATGATGACAAGTGGGTGGCAGTAAACCAGTCCTAAGTGTGCACATACTGGCAAGGAGGCTGGGACTGGTCATCAGCTGCTGGGAAGAGGGGATGAGGAGCAGCAGGGTGGCTCAGATGCTGAAGCCAAAGATGCTCAGAAGCCCAAAAGGACAAAAATAGGTGTCTGGGTCATTCAAGAGGGTTTGAGGACTGTTTAAGATCTTTTCCCTCGGAAGTAGCAATTACCAGATGAAAGGGAATGTCTTCAAGGAGGCGTTTTGGAGCATCTGGTTTGTATTTGGCACGTTCACTGGGGGAAGCAGGGAAGGCTGGAAGGCTGCTGGGTGGGTTGGTGGCTGGGCGAGGCAGAGGTTGTCCTTCAGGGGATGAGTCTGGTCGCTTACGAAATGCATTTTGACACCAGGAGCATTCCCACATCTCTCCTCCTTTTTGGACTGCGTTGTCACTAACTTTCCAAAGCATTAATGCTGGGCATGAGCTGGATTTCTGCTCATGGGACGGCAAGGGGTGTCCCCACATTAAAGGGCGAGTAGGGGGATGCACACGTGGTTTTCTTTTTAGGTTTCGCCCTTCCTCGCTACAGAGGAGGCATTGGCATGTAATTACCGCCAGCTTTAATCCAGCCAGACCAACTGCCTTTCTGGCAAACCGAAATACAATAGGAGCCAAAGGTTATTGCATGCCCTAAATAAAAGCATTACAGCCCTGGGGCCTCACCCAAGCCCAGACCGCAAAGCATCCAGGACTGGCTCCATTCAGTTTTTCTGAGCCTGGAAGATTTGGTTTGATGGCAATGACCCATGACTTGTTTTCCCCCTTATTTTCCTCCTGCAAAGCCACCTGCTCACTTGCAGCCACTGTGGCACCTGCCAGGAGCAGCACATCTGGCCAGTGTTAGCTAGCCTGCTTACGGGATGCACTTGGTTCAGTCTTTTCTTGCTAAAACCATTAGTGGCTTTAATTGAAAGCCAGGGTGGGTGAAGGCCCGTCACACAGACACACCACGGTGTGCACAGTTCAGCCCAGCAAGTGGCTGTGACCAGTGTCTTCTCAAACTACTGCCAGGTACAGCCCAATACCCTGCCCATCTATGGGATGGACTGAGATTTCAGGCACCACATAAGGACCCTGGAGCAGCCACCCAGGAGCCAGTGCACCCCACTGTGCTTTTCTCCCAGGTACTGCTCCAAACTGGGATTTACTCTGAAACCTGAAGGATTTAACTCTCTGTCCCTAAGCAAAAACACCCCAAAGTGATGCAAATGCATGACCTCACCCAGATCTCAGGAGGTAAATATTGCATCACTATAAGTATGCCCTGTATCCTTTGCCCCAGTCTGAGACACTCTGAGTCCATCCTGATGCAGGGACAAGCCAGGCCAGGGAGGAGGCATATGGTGGGAAAGGCTTTCTCCTCACCTCCCAGTTTAATTATCAGTGTCTCATATTTGCAGCATGATGGGACACTGGTCCTGCCTCCATGCAAGGCTGCTCTGGCTCCTGGCATCCCTACAGATGTGCCGGCAGGGAGAAATTGCATTTCACAACCCATCTTTCCAGGCTCCCACAAGACTACTCGAGGGAGAGGAATGTGCTGGAGAAAATATCCCAACTGCTGTTAAAAGGCACAGCTTTCCCTGTCCCTTTCTGGGATGGCCATTCCTTCACTGAACCAGACATCCTCCTCCAGCTGGCAGCACCTATTGGAGCCAGCACTGTGTCACCTCCCCATATCACCCTGGGGTGTCTTTGCCCTCCTGGCCTCCCCTTCGTGTGCAAATTGAAATTGTGATAAGCAAGCTCTTTTATGAAGAAATTCTGCTTTTCCCAGTGCTCCTGGGACAGAGCTCAGTCACTTTATATCTGGGCAATAAATCTCCAGGGCACACCTACCACACAAGGCAGTAATGGGCCTGCCAGATGCTGTTCTGTCTGGGTGAAGAGCTCAACAGCCAGTTCAGCATCTGTTAATCATTTGCCAGGAGAGCCCAGGCAGTGAGGGAGTCTCACGTTGAATCCCTTTTGGCCAATCCTTTCGAATCACAGTGAAGGTTTCTGGGCTACCTGGAGCTGAAGCAAGCTGTGAGCTACAGTAGCCTGTGATCCAGGGCTGAGAGGTGCATCCCACACGTCTCACGAAGAAGGTGAGAAATCTTTGTCCTTCGTCCTTCTTCTTCTAAGTGGCGTAAAATCCTCACCAAGCCAAGGCTGAGGTAGCCCTCTTCTTTGATCCCAGTCATTTGCTTTTGTTTCAAAATGTTGTGAGCATCAGATGATGAGATGTGGTCCTGGGCAGTGAAAAGCACTGCGGAAGGTTGAACTGGTTTAGTGTTGAGTCATCTCCTCCTGAGTGATGGCATATGGACAAGGCTAAAAGCCGGGATGGCTTTCTCTCATGTTTCTTCTCTGTTGAGACTTCTTTCAATATTCCACAATCCCAGTCCATGCATTGTGCCTCCAACAAGTAGAGCACCTCCAGGTTCTCTGCAGAAGATCTTGTTGCATCTGAGGGCGATGGTCAGGCTGTTGCACTCACTCTGATTTCTCTCCCAGGCTAATTACAAGCATCTTGGACTCTCTCAGGTGGCTTTGGCAAGTGCTCTGCTTTTCTAGTGCCAGTGCTGGGGAGCCCTGGCCACAGCCATCAAGTCTTTCCCCAACTATTAGAAAGCAGTTATGCTCCTTGTGTGTCTTTTCATTGCCGGAAGCTGGTAAGTGGACAGATCCTACACAAATAAACTTCTCAAGGGCAAGGAGTCAAAATATCCCTGGGCTTGTTTGGTGGGAAAAGGTTAACCAGCGTGAAGTCTATGAATTGCTGCTGACCCGAGTTTGTTGACAAAATACAGTGTTATTAATTGGACTTGCAGGCAAACTGCCTGGGGATGTTTAGAAGGAGCTTGTCCATCACAAGGGCCAAGATCTCCCTCAGAGAATATCTGTCTGGGCTCTTTATCGATGCACCTAGACCTTGACCATGGCTCTGGGATTTTGTTGTTGAGGATGTGTCAGGGTCTCAGTCTCCCACACTGGCCATGGGGCCACACAGATTCACCAACAGCAGAGCTGTAGCAGAGGACAGGAGGAGCATGTCAAGAAGCCTGGGACCAGGTGACTGAAATGATCTCTTGGTCTACTGGAAGGTCTCCTTGCTCATTGCGGGACTAAATATTGGACTAGGCGATATTTAAAGTTTCTTTCCAACCCAAACCATTCTGTGATTTTTGTCATGACTCTAATGAGGCTCCTGGGTCCCTAGATTCAGGTTCCTGCTTTCAAGCTGTATCCTACACAAGGCGTCATTACCTGAACAGGAGCAGCAGCTTCATGACGAAGGTGAAGTTCCAGAGTGTGACCTGTGCTGTTCCCAGTGTGGTCCTAAATCCCAGCCGCTGTTCACTGCTGCGTTGACACTGATGACACTCACTGTCACCCTACCCTCAGCCCGGTGGCTTACTTTTGACTGTGGCAGGGCAGTGGTCGGTGCACGTCCCTGGGTGCCATCGCAGCCTTTCAGCCGCCATCATGGCAGCTCCAGAGCCGGCTGCTCCTGTCGTGGCTGGCAAGTTCTTTCACAGCATCTCACGGCCATGCATGACGAACAGCTTGCTTCCCTCGGCCTGGGAGCAGGCAGAACACCCGTGCTGGCGCCAGCCCAAGACAGAAGCTTTGGGAATCCTCCTCGACGGCATGACAGTAAATGCTTCTCTCGAGCGGGGCTGGTGCTGGGAGGCTCCCAGCAGCAAAACCCATCCTGGTGCAGGAAGAGCTCACCTTGGGCTGCAAGGTTTCCTGCACCTGCGTGACTGAACATGCTGGAAAGCACCTTCCATGCATGCCAGAGTGGTGGAAATCCAACTGCCAGCAGATAAATGTGCCAGTGCCTGTCCTGCCATACTTTGAGGAGGGGGATGGCACCTAGTGGAGGTGGGCAGAGGGGCTATGCCCTTTCCTCAGTTTCCCTAAAAAGCTGACAGTTGCCTCCTAGGTGAGGTCAGCCACATCCAGATGGAGCTTCATACAGGTTAACTGTGCTCCTTTAAGGCTACCAGGTGCCTGTAGGCCACAGGTGAAGCCCCCTCTCTGGGATGCTCAGCCTTGTCTAATTTGAGTTGCGCCATGCAAACGTGACCTGGAAGAGCCAACGGGAGCAAGATCCATTTGCCTGTTCCTCTTGCGCAGCCTCTGGACATGGTCTTGCCCGGACTGAAGTGGCCCCAGGGGTGAAACGGTCCATCCAGGCTGGAGTTCAGAGCAGCTTGACCGTTCCCTGAGAGCAGCTGTGGCAAGCAGCCCATGTTTCACAAGTGGGGTTTTCCCATCAGGCTCTCCAGCTGCTATAAATAACAGGAAACGTTTTGTCGTTTTCTGCTCTGGAGAAGGTCAGGAGCTGGATTCTGTGGTCTTTGGAGCTTTAATAAGGTTGGAGATTTATGCAGTGTACCCAGAACTCCCCTGAGACAGCCTGCCTGAGGCTGTTTGGCTCCTTGGATGGAGAAGTCCTGAATGCCAGCCTTTGACAAAGTTACCTTAGCCACCCTTTGTGAGCTGTCAGGTCCTGCTAAATCCTTAATGTGCTCTTCATCTCCAGGCCAGATGCTAACTCTTGGATGGCTGCCGAACCAGCTCACAAGAGGTTTGAACCATTCTCTATCAGTGGTAGGAAAAGCTTCCATCATGGATCCCATGATGGATGGATATAGGGACACCAGCCACTGGTCTTGTGAGCTTGCTGGGAGCTCATCTTCATAGAATCATAGAATCTGCCCTCATGAGATGCCACCTGGAGAACTGTGCCCAGGTCTGGGGTCCTCAGCACAAGAAAGAGATGGACCTGTTAGAGCAGGTCCAGAGGAGGCCGCAAAAATGATCAGAGGGCTGGCTGGAGCATCTCCTCACATTTGTATTTGCAGCAGGATGGAAACCCAGCAAATCAAGTGGGAAGATCCATCCTCAGGGGGTTGCTCAGCCATCCCAACAGCCTTTCCAGGTCCTGTAGAGCCCCAGGCTCACGTCTGTGCTGCCTGTCGCCCCAGCAGCCACACAGGGAGGAGGCAGAGCCCTGTCTGCTGCCTCTCCCATTTCCCCAGCAGATGCAGGAATGCTTTGATGTCCACTTCCCCAGCCCCAGTGCCCAGCACCAGGATTAACCACCAGTCAGACGCCTCCATTGACTCCAAATAAATCTTCTAAACTCAGACAAGCACCACTCAGAGGGGTCTCAGCATTCCCCTCTTGCAGAATGAGGGTTAAAAATAGTTTTTCCCCTTGCACCTGCCCCTCTGAAGCCAAGGCTGTGTTTTATTTTCAAAGCCCAGGTTTCTTCATGGTTGGCTCCTCTCCTGGGGGCTACAGGCCAGGGACAAATAGAAAAATTGCCCATCTCAGTGGTACAAAGAAGGTGGGCAGTGTGGAATGTGCTTATATGGGTTGGAAGAAATTCTTCACCCTGCAATCTCTTCTTCCTATAGCCAAGAAAGAAATGCAGCTCTAGGGATGATCCTTCAGAAAAATACTGAATTTTGCTCCTTTTTGCATGTTTATGAGAGTGTTTTATTTGTCTCTAAGGGGGTTTTGGGTCAAAGTTACCATGCCCTATGCAGATCTCTGAAGCCTGGCTCAGTCCCACTTAAATGGTTTCAGTGAGGCTGAATTATTTTTTGTTAAAGCCCATGTGTTTACATTTCATAGGCTTATTTTAAAACACATGTGTATACAAGAGCAGGCTTATTTATAAGGCAGATTGGCCTGCTGTGTCCTTACCTGACTTAAGTGTCAAGGAAGCAGCTTTTTTTAACTTTTTACAAGCACAGTTTAAAATAAAATAGTGGTTTGCTGTGCGCCAGTGAATCTGCTCAAGAGAGGAGGTCAGGACAAGGTCTTGTTTTCCAACTGTAAAATGCTATTTTGCCTATTTACAGAGCTTCCTCTTACCAGCCATCATTTTAGGTTAATATGTTAATGACAGCTATAGGTAAAAAAAAAATCACGTATGTTCCCCAGAGTCTTGGCAAGCCAAAATCCCAAAGTAGCCTTTGCAGTGAAACAGCTTTTGGGAACTTTCCATCAGTAAAGCAGGATTTGCTGGGTGACCCATTCTACCCAGGTTCTTGGCAAGATTTCTGCTTTCAAGTACCCCAGGGAAATACTTGAGAAAAGCCTTTGTGGAGGGATCTTGGCATTTTCTGCTTGCCCTGGAGGAAGGATTTTATTCTTTATTCTTGATTTTAATCCCATGAACTGGTAACGCACTAGTCCCACCTTCCCACTGAAGGAAGGTGAGGAGCACTTGTGGTGGTGCTTCGATGTTGGAATGTGAGGAGATGTGCATGGACCTTAAAGCAGGATGGGGAAGGTGAGGAGAGCCCTTTCACAAGATACAAGAAGCTCAAGTGTTTTTATGCCTGTGCTTGGAGAACTTGTCCTGCTTTAATCAAGCTTCCACGCGGGGCTGGTGGGTATGGACATGAAGACCTAGGAGGTAATGAGACAAGCGTTGCCATTTACACTCAGGAGAGAGCTGGAGCAGACACAGACTGAGGGATGGTTTTCCATCCAGCGAAGCTCTAAACCAAAGCCCTGACCACTGATGGTTATTTAAAGACTCCAGCAGCGCTTCCTGCCATGGGAAGGTGCTTGGCCCATGTTCAGCCTGGGCCACTGCGCTCTGCAAAGCCAAATAAACAGCAGCCACTTGAACTTTCCACCTTGCGGGCTCAGCCAGATGCTTCATCCCGGACCATGACCAGGCACTGCACCTCGGATGTGGATGAGCCTCCTTGGAGATCCAGAGTGATCACCACATTTTAGGGTTGAGGGTTGCTTTTCCTGTCTCTGCAGAACCCCAGTGGAAGAGTTTGGTGCTGTTTGGAGCTGAGAGAGGGCATCTGGGAGGAGAGATCTGTGTCTCAGGAATGGGCTGGGATGCGCTTCGTGCAAGTCCATGTCCTTCAGTAACCTTGGGCAGGACAAAGGGAGGAAATTATATCCTTTAACCCTAAACGTGCACTTTAGGTGCTAAATTTCCTCAGAGGAGCACAATTCAAGTAGCCAGGACCAGGAATCTCATCCATCAATCAAGTCACGGTGCTAATGCATGACTGCAGTGACCATCTGATCTGTAGGATGCCCATGAGGGTACCAAGGGATCAGTGGTGAGATGTCCTTAGTGATGCTTCACCCATTGGGGAGGTTGGAGGTAGTCCATTCCAACCTCAGCCCTCCTGTGACAGTCCATGTGAGTTATCAGACAGTCCTCCGTAGGTATTCTGTTGCTTTTATTGAGTTGTAGTCAGCATAGTGCATGTCCTTCCCCCCTTCTGACCCTTCCCCGGTGAGCTGAGATGTTTCAGCAACTCACATGAACCCTGCAGTGGATGCTCCTCACATCCAGCTCCTCAGCCTGGGAACTTTTGCAAGACTTGGCAGCAGGACTGTTGCAGGAGTATTTCACACAGGACCCAAAAATAATGCTGTCGGTGCAGCGTCGGCCGGCCGGGACGCAGGGTCAGGTCCCTCAGGAATCAGACTGTTGACGAACAAGCTTGAGCGCATTCAAATGTTTCGGCTGATTTTCTTGGACTGCAGAGTTTCCAAGGGAGGCAGAAAGCTGGCTGCTCCTCTTGTTGACTCTGCAGACCAGAAATCCAGACGGGTTCAGTGGAATAAAGGAAGCTCCCAATTCTTGTACTGGTGTAGCAGAGAGGGGAAAAGCTCCATTTGGAAAAGCGCAAATGTCTTTCTGGAGATAAAAATAAGTGCAAGGTGATGCTCTGTGCCTGTGCTCAGCATCAGGGATGATTGCTCGGCCAGCCTCAGGACCAAAATCCTTGCTTGACATCCCTCTGAATTTCTAGCAAAGAAGCAAATCCAGAGGCATTTCATTTGATCAGGGTCAAAAAGTGTGTCCACACAGGCTTTGGGGAGTGCAGAGAGAAGCTGTGCCAGCACTGAGCTGGGATGAGAGCACAGGAGACTTAAGGCAGGGGGAGGGGATCACTTTAAACTGCAAATGAACCCTAAAGTGAGAAAAAGCTTGAAGCAAGCCCACATTTCAGGTCAGGCTGGCCGTGAATCAGCTCTAGAAAACGAAAGACAAAACTTTCTGACTTCAGTTCGAGTTATGAACTTATAAACTCTCATTTATCTGGTTTAATGGATGCGAGCCAGAGACATTTTTTGAGGTTAGTGGATGGGACAGCTTCCTGAAAATGAACTCATTGAAAAAGGCGTGATTTGGAGACAAAGTTTGTCTCAAATTCTCATCTTGTACAAGGCCGGGTTAGTGTGACATGGAGATATCTTCTGTATATCCCAGAGCTGCTCCTGAGCATCCTCCATCCATTTAGTGCTCTCTGCTAAATGCAGGAGCATGATAAAGCACTTCCAAAAATGAAAGTTGAAAAAAACTAATCAGATTTTAAGCCCATCTGAATGATAACAAATGTGCAAAAAGCTTTTGCACAGGACGGCCAAGTAACCTTACTCCATTCCCCCTGAGATAACAAGCACAGACTGGCAGTGAACTGTGGACAAGTGGGGCAGCCCATAGTCCAGCTTTGTGATTTCATGGCCCAGAGGTGGGGGTCAGAATAGGAGTGTCTCACAGGTAGGTGCAGTTTTAGTCAGCAGACCTTAGTACTTTTTTTTCCAGGACAAGGCTATTTCCCCCCCCTCTGTTTCGCTTTAAAATACTGATTTATTTTCACTGTTGCTTTAAAAATGGTTGTGTGTTCCCCACAACTGTCTTCAGGCATTACAAAAATCAGAATATCTGCCTGAAGCTAGGCATAAAAACACAGCAGAGGAGTCATGCAGGCAGCTGGGCTAAAATTGGTATCCGCTAAAGTTAGGGGAGATTTCATGGAGCTGTTATTTACTTTATTGAAGTGGACAGGTCGAGGACCAGGGTTTTATCAATGCCCTGGCATCAGAGGGATGCACTCCTGGTCCTCGAAGCTATGAATCTTCCTCATCCTTGGTGCTCTGGCTGCAAGCTGGAAGGGTGGCTGGGATGTGCTCCTGGTGAGGAGTTGGTGATATTGTCACCAGCTTTGGAGGCAACAATGCTGCAATGATGCTCCTGCCTGTGGTTGTGCTGGAGAAGTGGGTGAGCTCAGAGTTGATCCTTAGTGTTAACTAGAATCTCCTATTCCTACACTGTGCCAGTCCCCTGGGAGCAGATTTGGGGCAGGCATTCCTGAGTTAGGTGATGGCTCCATGCGTGCACCCATGCAGATCACCACAGTCCTGCCAGCTTGCGAGGCTCAGACAGGGAGGCCGCGGGTCCAGCTACATGGGAGAGGTTGGTTGGCATTTCAAACCCTGCAGGGAAGTCTCTTCCTGAAGTCCCCAGAGTCTTTCAGGTGCAACTGTCTGGTGGAGCTTGAAGGAAGTCCCTCTGCTGCATTTCTAGTAAATGCCAGCCCAGGACGTGCTAATGACAACAGAGAGGATGTGCTCCATCTGTGTGACGAAGGACACTTACGAGAGATCTGGAAACAGGATGGGGATGTTTTATCGACCAGCTGATAAAAGAAAATGCCAGAGAAATTCCCAAGTGGGAACACACAGAGTTTTACCCCATGCCTCAGCATTGAATTACAGTACTCATTTAGCAACCCTTGGCTGCCTGTCCCAGTGCTGCCCACAGTGCCCTGCCAGTACAGCTGCCTGTTTGTAGAGAGAGGAGCTGGGAACGGATCAAGCTGAAAATAAACTTTTTTATTTATTTTTTAACTCCTCCAAGGCAAGATTGACTCCATGGTGCATTTGCCAAGATGGCCATTGATGTCACGATGGCCTCACGCTGGTAGAACCGAGCCAAACTGGTACCTGCTGACTTTGCACTAGAGCAGATGAGCCCCATGTCCTGTGGCTGGAGGGGACATCTTCAGTGCCCCTTGTCTCTGCTCCCTCTGTCCCACTGTGGTCCAGCCCACACCAGGCTGGTTTTACTGTTGGTTGTCACATGCAATGCCAAATTTAAATTATTTGTGAAATAGCAAAACGTCCTTTTGCTGGCTGCTGGAGTACTCTCTACGCATCTGTGCCTGTAGGGTTTTTTTGCTAGGATAGTTGAAATAGTGTGGATTTCAGCATGGAGCCAGGTGTATTAATAGGAATGCCCTCATTTTGCTTTTTGTCTGTACTGAAGGAGCTTGCAATGGGGGAATTTATTGAGCCTTAAGTCAGCACTGGGTGTTCTGCATGGTCTCCATAGATACTCCTCAATGTTTTAGTTTCTGTTTGCTGCAGTCTGGCTCTTTAGGAAGCAGCATGAAAAAGAGATGGAGAAAACCGCTCCCAGGGTACACCCATGGCCAGCAGGATAGGGAATGTCTGTCTGCCTGCCTCCCCAGGCTGAAACCCTCTTATGTGTCCCTGGGAGCAGAGGGACAGGGACCATTCTGGATGGATCTCAAAGACAGTATTTAACCCAGACAGCTTGTTGCTGGTGTTGCTTTTTCATTCACCTCCTTTGCCTTTTTCCCTGCCAAGAGGAAGAGCATGTGCATGTATATCCCCAGAAACATTTACTATCATCAGTTGGCTTCATCATAAATGATGAATTTGGGCTTGCAGCTTCCTTTACCCAGGGAAGCTCGTTTCCTTTCAGCTTGATTAGAGCCTGCTCCAGCGCAGCAAGGGTGGCTGGGAAATGCCACCCACGCCGGGGTGTCAAAATGCCTCTGAAACCATCCGGGAGCCAGGGAGCCAAGCGGAGCCGGGAAACCAAGCGGAGCCGGAGCAGCTTGCGTGTCTCCAGGCCATTAAAGCTCACCCCTGGGGCTGGGGAGGATTTGCAGAGCACGGATGAAACGCCACATCCTGCCTGTCCCATCCCTGCTGGATCCGGCCGTAGGAGCTGAGGAAGTTTTCCTGCTTAGCAGGGTGGGGAGGCTTCACATCTCAGCCTTTATTTAATTTTTAGGTGATAAAAGCGTCGCTTCCTTGCCTGGCGCGTCAGAGCAGCCAGCACCTTCAAATGCTCCCCTTTCTCCAGGGAATTTGCATTTCCCTAAAGGCAACACCGGATTTATGCAAAAATCTAGATGAAAGAAAGTCAAAGGCAAAGCATGCTCATGAGTAAGCTTTCCTGGGCACTTCCTGAACAGTCAGACACTCTCTTTCCAACCTTTTGGCATTTTGGGGAGAAGTGATGCTGACTTCAGGCTCTTCCAGCCCCAAAAGCACTGTATGATGACCACTTCACCTCCATGTTGTCCCAAGAGACGTATCAGTCTGGAAAGGACACATCCCACTGTTGGATTTGCTTTTCCTGGGTGCACCGTTCCATGGGATGTGGCATCCCGTCTTGTTGTGGTGTTCAGGTGATGTTTCCAGTTTAGACAGAATGGATTTCTTCCTCATCCTGCCATTCCCCTGAGGATGTGATCCTTCTCCTTCAGTGATCTCCAAAATCACCTGGGCACGGTCCATCGAAGCCAGCTGGCTGTGCTGCATGACCTTCTCCTTGCTTTCCCTGACAGGATGAGAAGAGCACCAAGTATCATCATCCCACAGTGGCTCTGAGATGAGCTTTTTGTTCATGCAAATCATTGCAATTTCCCTTCCTGAGATACCAGGGCGTTTGCTGGCTTTTACAAAGCCACTGCTGAAAATCCTTCCTGTGAATGACAGGAACAGGATTGCATGACTCTTCATCTTCTGTATCACAGTTCATTTAAGTTCAAGAAGCACCAGGATCTGTATATTTTGCCATCCTTTTTTAGCTAGTTTCGCCTCCAACAGTGGCTGGGAGCAGCCTTGGCATGCCAGGGCATCTCTGTGTGACAGGTGAGGATGTGATTTAAAATGTGCTTGTCTGGGGCTGCAGCAGCTGCTCTCTGCTTCTGGTGTGCAGCCCAGAAAGGGACAGGCTTGATGGTAATTGGGGAGGCCATTTTTGCAGTCCAAGACCACGTCCCAAGCTGCAACATTGTAGAGTTCCAGTCCAAAGGATTTTTCATCCTATTTTCCTGATTCTCAAAGTGTTCTGTTCCAGCAAGGTTTTTTTTATACCTTGGTTAAACTTGAATCCAGTTTGAGCCCCGCTTGATGAAGAGGCAAGTGAGGAGCTGGGTGGGGAGCTGATGTGGACAACCTGGGGGAAGGGTCATGGTGACAGCCAGCAACCCTGGCCATCAGGCACTCAGAGAATCATGGAATGGTTTGAGATGGAAAGGACCTTTAAAGATTATCTAGTTTCAACCACCCTGCCGTGGACAGGGACACCTTCCGTTGCACCAGGTCGCTCAAGGCCTCATCCAGCCTGGCCTTGAACACTTCCAGGGATGGGGCAGCTACAGCTTCTGGGGGCACCCTGTTTCAGTGTGTCATCACTCCCATCATAACAGATTTCCTCCTTATGTTCAATATGAACCTGCCCTCTTTCAATATAAAGCTGTTGCTTTTTGTCCTATCACTACAAGCCCACATAAAAGTCTTTTTCTGTCTTTTTTTTTTCAACCTCGCTTTAATACATTGGAAGGTTGCAATGAGGTCTCCCTGGCCACCAATTCCTGAGCTGGAGAAAGAGCCACGGCCACATCCTCACCTTTTTATGCCCATCTGAGCCCAGCTGTAAGGTGCATTTCCATGGGGCTTTGAGTTTCAGAGGTTCTGTAGTTGGGAAAAGGCCTCAAGTTGCATCAGGAGAGATACAGGTTGGATATCAGGAAGAGTTTCTTCACTGAAGGAGTGATTCAGCATTGGAATGGGCTACTCAGGGAAGTGGTGGAAACCATCCCTAAAGTGTTCAAAAATGGGTAGACGTGGTACTCCGGAATGTAGTTTGGTGGGCAGGATTGTACTTGGTTGAAGGATGGACTTGATGAGCTTGGAGATCCTTTCCAAGCTAAATGATTCTACAATTCTGTGGTTCTAGTTTGCCAACCCTAAGCAATCTGAGCTCTGCACTGCCTTAATCTCCTTCCTCCTCCTCCTTCCAGTTTAGTCCCCTATCTCCCATGTGGACAGGGTGCAAATCAGGCTGAGGACATGGGGCAGTGCTTTACACACCAGGCAGGCTCTGCAGAGCGAGTGGAGACATTGACATCTCTCCAGCGAGAACAGCTGTGACTTTCAGCATTTCATGCCCTTTGATCTTTTATTTGAAAGAAAACCACCTTTATTTGCTCTGCAAGCTCCCACGGGCGGGGGACAACTCTTGGCACAGCACTGGGGTTTTGCGCAAGGGCGGCAGGAGCAAAGGATTTTGTCCCTGTTGCTGGTGATGGCTGAGTCCAGGAGGGTAGGAGAGGGTGCAGAGAAGCAGGAGAGAGGCAGGGTCAGGCCGTACTGTAGCCATGCATCCAAAACTGACAGCTTGGAAGTACCCACCTTTGTCCCTAGAGCTTTGTTGACATGTTGCTTTTGCAGAGTGCTTGTCCTGTGGCAACCAGGTGGCTGTGTGCTGGAGCTAAGGAGTTTTCTGGAAGAGGGTTTTAGGAAGAACCATCTCTGCAGGACCTGACTTCAGGACCTGGAAGGAGCCAGGAGAGTGGTGTGCTGGGGGGTCTTGATAACACTGCCAGACCTTGCCACATCCTACCCAGGAGCAGTTTATTTTCCCATCTCCCTTCACTTGCACCATAGCTTTTAATTATCCTGGCTGACACTCATGTTTCCCCCAGGATCTCTCTGTATTGTTGATAGCCCTGAGGGGACACTTCTCACCTGCATGCAGCATCTCTGTCTCATCCTGTTGCAAAAGGGACATTCCTGGAGGGGCTATTTCAAGGGGCATTTTCTGCTGTTAAAGTAACACCGGTCATGGCTGGTGAGGATGAGGAGGAGACAGCCCAGGGTTTTCCATGCAGCACTGTCCCCATGGGCTTGGTGGCTGCCTTCACAAGTGCTTTGGTGCCCACCAAGAAGGAGAGGGCTGGTGGTGCTGCCACCTCCCAGCAGCCTGTCACGATATATGTGACCCTGTCTCCATGGGGTGAAATGTGTAAACCAAATAGTGCAGAGCAAGAGCGAGATTGTTTGGGAGGACAACCCCTGGCAGCACAGGGTCTGGATGGTGGAGGAAGCTCAGAGACCCACAAATACCATCTAAACCTGGTGCCATTGACTTGGAAGAGCTGCTTTTATCCAGAACTTGGCTTCTCTGGACAATGCTGACCATAGCTTGATGCCACCAGAGATCTTTCCATGGGACACATCACAGGCAGAGCATGTTCTGTCCCGTGTTGCATCCCTGGAATGTCACAGAGCACTATTTCAACATTGTCTGCAGGTCAAAATCCACCCTTTGGGTAGATTTGAGTCCCCTGGAGCCCCCTTCATCATCAGCAAACTTCCATCAAAGCCACCGCAGCCCATCTGGGTTGGGGGTTGTGCAAGAGGCGCCAGTGACGCAGACAGGGCTCTGGTGACCTTGGGTCAGGGCTGCTGGTAGCCTGACAGTGTAAGACCAGGTAATGTAGGGATAACTTCCCATCAGAATCCCACCACCAAGCAAGGGACATGGCAAATAGCAAAGTTCAGGTCTGGTGGGACACAGGCTCAGGCTCAAACTGTACCTCAGAGGTCATGACAGCTCCTCCCTGCCCTTCCCAGGAGTGTGCTGCTGTTTCTCATGTTTCCCCCCCAAAAAGTCATCGTTCTGCACCCCCACCTCCAGATTTTGCCACCTGCCACGGGTATTAAATTCACTCAAAATACTGTGAGAAACCACAAGAAAAGCTGGGCAGATGTTCAGCTGCACCAGAGTTTCAGGGTGAAAGAGAGACGTGGCAGTGGCACTTGTTGGGGGGGACTGCTGGGGTTATTTTGCCCTCAGTGTGTTTTTTGGGGCAAGGATGCTGGTGTGGTATTCTTTTCTTTCCAAAGATACTCTTGGACAAGTATTTAAGCCTGGAAATGCCCAATCACACATATAATTGTTTTTTTTTCCTGATTCTTCTGGCCAGAAGAAATCCCTGAAGGATGGGGAGAGCTGGCCCCAGTATTTGGGGTGCCTGACTTCCCTGTGCATCGGGCGCCAGAGCGTGGGGACCGTCCGTCCCCAAACGACCGAGCCCTTCACCCCTCCCCAAAAAACCCCTCTAGGGCACACCCTCTGCAGATTTGGGAGGCAGCCAGCCCCAAGCCTGTTATTACTTTTCCCCGTGGAGTTGGCCTCTCTTCTTCCCCCCTCATTTTCTTTTTTTTCCTCCTTTCCCTTCAAATCCAAGCCAGGAAAAGCCTCTGACGTCAGCACCACGGCTGCAAGCTCCTCGTGGCTGCTGGGGGAAGGCAGTGGAGGGGATATCCCGGATCATAAAACCAGGATCTCGCTGTGAGCAGGGCCACCAGTGGCTGCCTGTGAGTCGTCCACTGCTGGGGACAGGGTGGGAGAGATGGATGGGGAGCTGTGTTCAGCTGGGGGGGTTCCTTTTGCCTGCAGTGCAGAAGGTTGAGTGCCTTTTTGTGGTTTTTATGATCCTCTGATGGCTGGATCTCTTCTGGTACAAGAAGGAATTAGGTTAAAAAGCTGTCCATGGAGACTTCAAATTCGAGTTGCTTGGGGGCTGCATGCAAAGGGGAAAGCTGAAATTCCAGCTAAAGGGCTGTTGAAGAGGTGCTTGAAGCATCATGTTTCCTCAAGGGTATTGCCCCACAAGCTCTGGACAGGAGAGGCAGCCCTGACACTGGTGGCATCACAGGAATTCCTAATGTCAGCACAGGGTCCGTGTCCAGGGGTTGTGAATCTGGGTGAGAGGGAAAAACAACTCCCAAAGGACCTTTATAGACACTTTCCACAGTATGCCTCAGCCTCTCTTCAAAGACAAAAGGTGCAAATACAAGATAAGAAAGGGTCGATCATGTTACCAGTGCCTCCGGTGCATTCCCAGCTTGCACAGTGCTGGGAAGACTGTGCTCTTCTTTTTATCTGGCTGGCTGGCTGGCTCACTGCCTCAGCTTCCCCGTTCCTCCCTCTTTCCTTGTGTCCTAAGTGCCTCCTGCTTGCAAATGTCCACGCCAACATTATGCTGGCATCTTTCCCTGCTCTCTAAATGCTACCAAACTCATTAAGTCCAACAGGAGCTGTAAAATCAAGGGCTGCACAGCTCTCTTTGGTGAAATTTCGTGTTAGCCAGTATTTACTGCACACTGAAAAGGATGTGGGGAAAGATGCATGACCTGGTTTATCTTGCAGGTGTGTTTTCATGGGCTGCCAAGAGGCCCCCATCGCTCTCCCTCTGCAGCTGTGCATTTTTAATCCTCCTTGTTGCGTTTTGCTCAGAAAACATCACATGCAACAAGAGAAACAACCTAAAAAATAACCCCTTGGAGGAAAAACCCCACGATGCTTCCCTGGCAGATGGTGCTGGGCACTGCTTCACTCCTGGCAGGAGATACCTCACAGCCAC
Source organism: Callaeas wilsoni (assembly GCA_013398955.1). Taxonomy (NCBI): domain Eukaryota; kingdom Metazoa; phylum Chordata; class Aves; order Passeriformes; family Callaeidae; genus Callaeas; species Callaeas wilsoni. The sequence goes on from VWPU01006271.1 coordinate 26,384, forward strand.
CATGGTACCCAGCATGGCTTTTCCAGGACATCCCATTTGCTCTGTCCAGCTCTGCACCTGGAGCAGGGCATGCCGGTGACTGCTTAACACCTCTCCCCACAGATGCCGGCTCCTGCCGGGTGTTTTGTTTCCGTCACTCTCCTCCCGGACCTTTCCTGTTTCCTTCCGTGCAGATGCAACTGGAGGAAACCTCAGCATGTTGGCTGTGTCCCAGCTGCAGTCATGGGCTGAGGACAGCACTGTGGCTGTGTCCTGGGACCTGTCCTCCCTGGCAGTGATTGCGATGGTGGCAGTGATGGTGCTGCTCATGCTGGTGGAACCCAGTGGTGGCAGTGGTAGTGTTGCTCATAGTGGTGGCAGTGGTGACGCTGGTGGCAGTGGTGGTGGTGACAGTGGTGCTGCTCATGCTGGTGGCAGTGGCGGTGCTCATGGCAGAGGTCATTGTGATGGTGGCGGTGGCAATGGTGACAGTGGTGCTGCTGATTCTGGTTGCAGTGATGGTGGTGGCAGTGGTGACACTGGTGGTACTGCTAGTACGGATCTCATGCGTGCATCTGAGCCTCACAGACCTGCTCCTTGTGGTCACTCGTGTCAGTGGCAATAGACATGCAGAAACTTCTGCATGGTGACAATGGAAATACTCAGAAACTTGGATTCCGTTTTCAGGGTGATCGAAGTGCTTGTTGAGAGCAGGGAGAGCAGGACTTCATCAGCCTTAAAGGGAAAGGCTGATTGGTGTCTTTGCTACGTGAGCTGAAAGCAGGAGAGAGGTCGAGGAAGTGTGACACAGCTGGGTGTTTTGTTGGGTTTCTCTGAAGCTGAACTTTGAACAGGAGATGTGCTCACTCCGAGATCGCTATATTTATGTACGGGTGAGATACACATTGTTTGGGTGAGCAAGAGCCTTTGTTCCGAGGCCCGCTGCTAAAGCCCATGTGGAGCAACACTTTGGCTCTGCAGAGCTTCCTTTTCCTTTGCTTGGGGATGTGCTGTGTTTAGGAAAACCTGACTCCACCATCTGTCCTGCTAGCCGGGTACCAGCAGTACAGCCGTTGGGTCAGGCATCTGCTCACCACTCAAAGCAAGCTCTTCCGTTCACTGGGTGAAGAAGATCTGACCTTTATTTTCCATCAAGTTGCTGTGAGGAAGATCAGCGTCATCCCTCTATTGCAGGTTCAGTCCCTGGACAGCTGGGATGAGGCCAAGACATTTGTAATGGTGTTGCCACACTGCAAAGGAGTATTTTGGAGAGCCCTGTGATCCCCTCAGCTTTGGGGGTGTAAGACAAGGAGATGATGGCTCAGAGGTCCCCATCCCCCAAAGCAGCATCCTTCACTGCTCTCTTGCCACACTGGTGTGTGTTCATCCTGGATCCTCAGTGGGCTCTTGGCTGCAGAATTCTTGTGTAAGAAGCAGAAATTTCCACAGTCGTGGTGAAAAAAGAGCCACAGACTCACTAAAGTTGGAAAAGATCTCTGAGTCCAACTGTTAACCCAGCACTGCCAGGTCTACCACTAAACCATGTGCCGTATTCATGCCTCTTTTGAAAACTTCCAGCGATGGTGATTCCACCACTTCCCTGGGTAGCCTTTTCCAATGTCTGACCATCCTGTTGATGAAGAAATTTTTCCTAATATCCAGTCTAAACCTTCCCTGGCGCAACTTAAGGCTGTTTCATCTTGTCCTGTCGCTTTGTTACTTGGAAGAAGAGGCCGACCCCCACCTGGCTCCTTTCATCAGGCTCCCCCAAGACAGGTTTGATAGGCCAGCACTGCATTGCTGAGCATCCTCATCCAGGGCTTGCTCACTGTGTCCTCACATGCTTCCTCTAGATCCCCCAGAGCACTCAAATCAGAAGGATTTATATTCCACTTGGCAGGTTATTAATATTAGCTGAAATTCCCTTTTCCACATTGTTCTGCCATGCTTAATATGGAGATCAGCATCGCAGCCTGAAACGCTGGGGATGATTTGTGATTGAATATCCATTAGGGATTTATGGGCTTCGGGCCTGAATTGCTGGGATGTGTGATTGCCAAAATACTTGAAACGCTTCCACTGGAGAGGAGACCTTGTGGGAAAGGAGCACTCGCTGTTCTCGTAGGCAGGCGGTTCCCACTGAGCCTCCGTTACTGGCAGTGAGCACACCCAAGCCAATAAAAAATTGTAGGGGATCCGAAGCGCCGATGGAGCATGAACTGTGTGTCTGATGATGACAGGGGGCAGCGCAGGCATTGGTGCTGGCAGCAGCTCCCCGTCCCACGGGGTTGCTCAGTGGGTGGGATTTAGTCCAGGACATGGGTAAACATGGGCACAGTTTGTATTAATGTCCCTGGCAGCTGGTTAAAACGACGTATGAGGTTGTTTGGAGGGAGAAAAGTCATTTTTTGCTGCTTTCCCTTGTGCACCTCTGGTACTGGTGCATCAAATCAGATCACTCATCAGGATCAGATCAAATCATTGGGACAGATGGCATTAAACACGCTAGAAGCCTGCAGAGCAAAGGCATAAAAAGTAAAAGATCCTCAAGTCCTTTGTTTTAGAGAAACTGGGTTTTCAAGGTGATGATTTGAGGCAATTCCTGCTTTGCATCAGCTCTTCCCTTTGAGCAAGTGACTGTGGCTGCCCATCTCTCCCACCTCCCATTCCTTTGGAGGGTTTTAAGCTCTCTTTTCCTTAAAATGAAAAAGATGAACCTTTCTGAGGGGATTGCCAGCAGGCTTTCCTTGGGAAACATTCACTCACTGAGTTGCTAGCTCTTCTCATGGTTTTGCTGGCCAGTAGATCAGCAGCTGGACTTGTAGGAGCCACACAGCCAAAACCTGCCCAAAAGTACCCTCCAGAAATCCCAAATTGGTTCTTACCCAACCATGGTGAGATCATCTCGGGGAGAAGCAGATCCCACAAACCAAGTGATGGGTGGGATCATCACTGAAAAAGCACGGTGAACACTCGGGAGAGCAGTTTTCCCAGCCCATCTTGCAGGATCATTGCAAGCTTTGAGCAAAAATTCCAGCTTCTGTGGTCCAGGTGGGGAGGGTCAGCTACCCTGGGAGGTTCAGGGTATTGTCTGTGTGCTGAGCTGCTCTGACTCACACCTAAAATGCTGCAGGGAGGCAGCTCCCACCTAACTCCCATCCCTCAGCCAAGCTCCCAGCCTCCATCAGCTGCTAAAATCTGATTTTCTCAATGGGGACTAGAAAGTCTGCTCCCCTGAATGTCCCACTCATCCCCTGCAGGCCAGGCAGGGTTTGAACTTTGCAGAACATCCTTGCAGGGCGCTGGGATAGCATTATCCCCTTTTTTATGGGAAAAAAAATTAGTCAGGTGTGACAGGACATGGTTGTTGGGAAAAGTCCATAATTTTAGCAGCCAAACTGGGCACTTTAAGCAGAGCAGCTCTGCTTCCCCTGACACCTCACCTGGTTTTTTTCCTGTTGCTATTTAACTTTTTCATTCCTAGGTACCACTGGAGAAGCAGGAGCTGTTGAGCAGGTTGTAAATGATGCTCGGGCCTGGACGAGCCCATTGGCAGCACCCAGGTGCTGTGATGAGCTGGTCAGTGATCAGCTCATCTCCCTGCTCCCACCTTGCCTCATTGCATAAGGGTGAAACAATCCAGAGGGGAAAGTTTCTGGCTGCTGTGAGGAGAGGCAAGGGGGTGCCTGCTGGCCTGGCTCGGGTTACTTAAGTGCTTATGGTCTATTTTGAGGCTCTGGCCACCCGGCTCTAAGCAGCTGCTGACCTGGGGGAAGGACCAGCTTCAAAACAAGAGTCCAGTGGCGAACAACCTCAGGAGGCACCAGCTGGGTTTCCCTCAACTCCAAGTGGGGCTGGCAGAGCCCTCACCTCCCCCCTGGGCCCGTCATCTCATGGATTTGGGTATTTCCACAGTGGGAATTGATATTTTTTAATTCTTCCCACTGCCATCCTTGAAAGCAAAGATGCCACGGGATGAGAGGCCGGGGTCCGTTACAGGGAGCGACGTGCCAGCGGTGTGGGAATGTAGATGAGCAGGCAGGGAGACACATCCATCACTAACGCTGGCAGAACCACACACACGCGACCCCCTCCTCGGCCCCCCCTCCCCAAGATAGCTCATTTGCAGGCGGCTTAATTCTCCTAAGAGCATTAGAGGTGCATTTGGTGGACATGAGCCCAGTGCCAGGAGCATGTGGCCGATTAGCGGCAGCGGCAGCTGGTTTCGGGCACAGCGTGCATTTGGGGTGGACATATTCAACCTGCTTTTTTGGGGACACAAAGGTGAGGTCTGGGGAGTCTGGATGGGTGTCGGGGGGGTCAGCTGGCATAGATGGGGTGTTTAAATCCACCAGCAGGTGCAGATGTTGGGTGGCATATGGAAGCAAGGCCTTCCCTGCCATGTGCTTTTCCCTTCTGCAGGTGAAATATGAGTTACCCCCTCTGGCTTTCCAGTGCCATAGTTCAGTTTTAGCTTTAAATACCGCCTTGCTTTCTAATCTATGGTCTCCTGTGAAGATGAAGATGGTCAGAGATGCTCTTACGGGATGTATAAAGTGATGGTGCCTTCAGGGGCACCCACACCAGGCAGGGGCTTCCTTGGGGAGGAGGACACTCTCACCACCGTGTTTCCCCTTCCCTCCCGTGCAGCCTCGCTCTCCGCTGGGATTTATGGAGGTGCTGAGGAGCAGCTGTGAGCCCCGCAGCCCCTGGCAGCCCGCCCTGTGAAGCAGCCCCCGGCCGCCTCTCCTCGTCTCGCCCAGCACCCCGACCCTCCGACTCAACCATTCAAGGCTCCCGTGCATGGATCGCCCCAGCGAGGCACCGCTGCCGGACGCCGCCGACGCCGCCCCGTAGGCTCCCGGCCCCCCGTGCCGCCCCCAAGTACTCCACATACCCCGATGGGGTAACGTGACGGGGGTCACCCTCCCGCCACCACCACCCCCCATATGCAGAGGCCTTTCTAGAGCGCCCGGGAGCGCGCGGCACTGGAGGCGGCAGCCGCTCGCCGTCGCACACACGCAGAGGACGCCAACACTACAGCAAAGGGATTTTTTTTTTAATTATTATTATTATTATTATCATTAATATTATTTTTTTTTCCCCATCTGGCTTTTTTTCCCCCCTGGGGGGCTTGTGGTGTGTCAAGGAAGCCGGCGCGCTCCCAGGAGTTGGGATTATTTGCACAACGTCTGTATATTGAGTTCTCGATCCTGTTTTATTTTTATTTTTGAAGCGCAGAGGGGTTGTTGGGTTTTTGTTTGTTTCTTTTTTTTGCCCCTCCACGCCACACTTTTCTTGGGTTTTTCCCCCGCCACTGTCAGCACCACCTCACCTTCCCACTGTCCCACCATGGCCCGGATGAACCGCCCTGCACCCGTGGAGGTCTGCTATAAAAACATGAGGTTCCTCATCACCCACAACCCCACCAATGCCACGCTCAGCACCTTCTTGGAGGTAAGGAGGGGAGGCTGGAAGGTGGGGACCAGAGTCCAGTTGCATCTTTTGGGGCTAAAAGCTGATGTCAATGAGAGGGCGGCACATCCCCTTTGGTACCAGGGTCCCTGGTGGCATCCTGGGGCAGTGGGTTTAATCATTGCCAGGTTTTTGGGATGGGATGTTTTTCAGGACCCCAAGTGTGATGTTTAGGCACAGTAGAGATGGAGCAGAGTTTCCCCATTCCCGCTGCATCCCCTGCCAGCTCCACTAGCACATCATGTCACAGGGCTTTGGAGTGATGCACATGGGTGCATACAACCTGCCCTGCACCTCCCAGCACCTCAATAATGACTTTTCATCCCAAATATCCCAGCATATTTCCAATGTCTAGAGTGTGTTGGGTCGTGCTGGAGAGCTTGGTGTTGCAAGAGCCAGCACTGGCAGCAGCTGTGTGAGTGCCACTGCCTCAGGGTGACAGGAAGGTGGCTGTGATTTGGGGACAGCCACCCCATACCCTGCACGCTGCACACAAGGCCACACCAGTGGGAAGGGAGAAAAATTCCCCTTTCCTCCAGCCTCTTAGACTTTTGGCCAGGCTGCTGAGCATGCCGGGGGCTCACCACGGTCTGGTGAGCGCGCATGGGGAACAAAGGAGGTGGATCATTGGCGGGGATGATCTCATGGTGCCCGGCGAGGCCGGTGCACCAGGCACGTAATCCGGGGGCAATCCTCGCGCCAGGCAATGAGCCATGCTGGAAGCATCCCAAGTCCCACGCCTGAGCCTGCAGCGTGCTGGAGTGATGATGGGATACAGCAGCGAGGTGGAGAAGGAGCCCCTGAGCCATCTGTGAGATGCTGAGCTTGGTTGGTGGGGCATGCTACGACTCCCCCCCCAGCTGCCTCCATGCATTTCTGCCTCAGGAGTGTGACCTCACCAGGCACAAATAATTTCTCCTTCAGAGGACTTGCACCTATATCAGGAATGTTTCTTTGCCTGGGGTGTAAAATCCCCGCTGATGTGGCTGTCAGGGCTTAACAATAAATGGCCCTATTGGTACTCGTGACTCTGAGGAGTCATGAAGATGCTGGTTAAAAATCCTATAAGGCCACGTGTCTTTAGTGTCCTGGGATTTAATGTTTTTTTGTGCCTGCCAGGCTGGATGGACCATGGGTCAAGGTTTCAGAGATGGTGCACAGCACTGTTTTAGGGTCCATACTCCTCCACATGGTCATAGCAGGGCTTGGATGTGTTGGGGTTAACTGGGGTGCGTCTGGCAGGGTCTGTTCAGACCCCTCCTTCTCCTTCTCTCCCCAGGACCTGAAGAAATACGGTGCCACCACAGTTGTGCGAGTGTGCGAAGTGACCTATGACAAGACCCCCCTGGAGAAGGACGGCATCACTGTCATGGTAGGTGGGCAGCAGGATGGGCACCAGGGGGGCTGCGGCAACACCACCCTTAAATATCTCATCCCTCGGGGCTGTTAAACGCTCTGGTAGCCCAGCACAGTATCACACTCAGGCAGGAGCAGGGTTGCAAGCCCAGCTGAGCTGAGCCGAGCTGAGCTGAGGCTGGTGCTTTAAAAAGAGAAGTGCTGCCCACGCAGCCGAAACTGTGACTCACCCGGCTGAGTCGGCAGCTGCCTTCCCTGCCTGTTGCTCAGGCTTTGAAACATCCAGGGATGAGAGCGCTTGATCCCACGTGGAAGATGCGCGTGGTTCTGATTACCCCCGGTGTTATCTTATCCTAGGGGGTGGTGTGAGGGTTTTTGCTCTTCCAGCAGCCAGCTGGTGCAGCTGAGGGGGATGAAAGGCAGCAGGCAGCAAGCTGGGAAAGGCAGAGCAGGCAGCTGCCTGGGCTGTATCTTGGCTGATAAGTAATTGGAGATGATGTCAGGCGTGATAGTCCTGCCAGGGAGTTCAGCTCCAGCTGGGAAGTGAGGCTCTGCTTATTATTTAGGGGAGGGTTTGGAAGTGCCTGGTGTCTCCTGGGGTGGTCCTCTGTGTGTAGGACCTCTTTACATAGCTCTGTCTGTATAATGTATATCCTAGAGAGAGAGAAGGCTGTATCTTAGATCCTCGGGGATATGGGTGGATAATCCTGTGGCTCTCTAGATGCAGATCCTCCAGAGGCAGATGTCTCTAGATATAGATGCAATCTGTGTCTCTACAGCATATATCTTGGAAAGATAGCTGTATCCTACATACAGAATCTGTATGTTGGAGATCATATCTGCTCACTTACCAAATTCTGCCTTTTACCCCATTTCTAACTGGAGCCTCCAGTCTGAGTTTCTGTCTGGGACCTCTTTACATCTCTTATATCTCTCTTATGTGGAGAGATACATATCTAGGCTATGTTTTATAGTGAGAGTTAGAGAAACTGTATAAGACACTAAATAACTTCTATATCAAAGTTTCTATAACTATATAGAAACTATATAAGGTAAATTGTAGAGATATCTATAACCTAGTTTTCTATAGATAGATGTATCTCTGCAGATACAGAAATATCTCTATAATTATATCAAATCTCTATATATTTTTGAGATACATAATCATGGTATATATTTATATTTGGTATACACAATTTAGTATATTTTTTATCTGTATCTTGAGATATATATTTGACATGTAAATATATCTCGGTGGACAAGTCTGATGAGAAGCAGCTGAGGGTGTTTAGCCTGGAGAAGAGGAGGCTCAGGGAAGATCTTATCCTCTCTACTACTCCCTGAAAGGAGGTTGTAGCTAGGTGGGTGTTGGTCTCGTCTCACAGGTAACAAGTGACAGGACAGGAGGGAATGACCTCCAGTTGCTCCAAGGGAGGTTTAGATTGGATATTAGGAAAAATTTCTTTACTGAAAGGTTTGTCAAGCATTGGCATGGGCTGCCCATGGAAGTGGTGGAGTCACCATCCCTGGAGGGGTTTAAAAGAGGTGTAGATGTGGCACTTGGGGACATGGCTTAGTGGTGGCCTTGGCAGTGCTGGGTTAATAGTTGGACTTGATGATCTTAGAGGACTTTTCCAACCTAAACAATTCTATGATTCTATATATAGACCGTATGTAGGTCTATATATGGAGAAGAGAAGGCTCTGGGGAGACCTTAGAGCCCCTTCCAGTCCCTTAAGGGGCTGCAGGAGAGCTGGACTATTTACACAGGCATGTAGTGATAGAGCAAGGGGAAATGTCTTTAAACTGACAGAGGGCAGATTTAGATGAGACTTAAGGAAGAAGGTTTTTATCATGAGACTGGTGAGACACAGGCACAGGCTGCCCAGAGAACTTGTGGCTGCCCCATCCCTGGAAGTGTTCATGGCCAGGTTGGATGGGGCTCTGAGCAACCTGGTCTCATGGAAGGTGTCCCTGCTGTGACAAGGGCTTGGACTAGATGATACTTGATGAAGGTGCCTTCCAACCCAAGCCATTCCATCACAGGATGATTCTGTGGTGCGCTGTGTCATCCCTGGTGTGAGCCCCTGACCTGCACTCATGGCTGTGGGGAGGACATGGCCTTCCAGGAGGAGATGGCCTTGCAGGACAGGCACAAGCAGGCAGGGGGGACTGTCTCAAGCACTACAAATAACCTGAAGCCCAGCGTGCTCCTTTCCTATCAAATCCCAACAGAAATCACACCACCTGTTCAAACACTCAAGTGAAGCAGCTTATTTTGCCATCTCACACCAAGGATGACTCCAGCACAGCAGCTTAGTGACTCACTCCTCAAAATCTAGGATTAGGGCCCAGTGCCTCCCACCCTTCGAGGCTCACCAAGTCCCCTCCTCTCCAAGTGATGCTGCCCTGCTTGTCTCTCTCTTCCATTGCTGCATAGCCTGTGGCCGTGCTTCTCCTGACAAATCTGTTTTGGGAAAGAAATCCCTGTTTTGGGACACTTATCCTTCATAACTGAGCCCAGGGCTGAAGGGTATCAAATACAGAACCCATTTGACCAACTTCCTCACCGTGCTCCAATTTTGAACCCCTGCAACTTGAGGGTGAAGCTCAGAAGAAGATGAGATTTTTTTTTTTAATTTGTCCCTTAATAGCCTTTCCTGAAGGATGGTATTTAAATGGCCCCATTTGGAGTTATCTCCCTCCCTCTGACTCTCTCTAGGGCTGTGTTAGTGGGTCCCCACACCATTCTTTTGGGACTTGTGTGTTTCCCTTCCCCTCCGTGTGTTGCCGGAAGCTGAATTTCAGCATCACATCAAGCTCTGAGATTTCAGCCATCTTCAAGCCACCTTTGCTCAAATCCCCTACAATGTGCTCCCAAGTGCTGGAATTAGGAGCTGGCAGGGGGGAGAATGGGAACTGCATCACCCCAAAGCTCAGTGAGATCTGGATGGGGATGGAGCAGGGGGTGGCCATCCTGGTCTGCAGAGGCAGGAGGTCCTGGGAACCATGTTGCAGATCCTACAGGTGCTCCTGAAGGCTGAACTCCGTAGGAGATGGAGAGACTCCAGATGTAGATTTTGTGTGGCTTCAAACCCTGAGCCAAAGCAGCCAAGGAATTCCTGTACACCAGATGATGCCACAAAACCACCTGTATGCCCACAGAGCTGTGCTGTGAGCCCATTTCTGGCATTTTTCTACCTCCTCGCAGCTGAGGCCCCAAACACCATCACCCTGAGTAAAAAACAACCCCTGAGAGTTTTTCCCCAGAGTCTTGACAGCGTTTTCTCTCTTCCCAACCTTGCAGGATTGGCCATTTGATGATGGAGCGCCTCCTCCCAGCAAGATTGTGGAAGATTGGCTCAACTTGTTGAAGACCAAGTTCTGTGAGGACCCCGGCTGCTGCGTGGCCGTGCACTGCGTGGCTGGCCTGGGGCGGTGAGTCCAAGCCCAGCACCCCAACTGCCACCCCTCATGAATGCAGGAGAGAGAAAACCATGCCAGCTCTCCTCCTTCCCTTCTCCAGTCCCCCTTTGAGCTGGGTTTTGTCCCAGCCACCACCCCCCCAATGAAGGCAGGAGAGGGACAGCCATGCCTGTGCTACTCCTTTCCTTTTCTCAGTCCCACTTTGAGCAGGGTTTTGTGAAACCTCAGTGGGAATAGGTGTTGATGGGAGGGATCTGCTGCCTGAGCTTCTCCTTGAACTTTAAATGATGGACATCAGCCTCTGGGCTGTGTGGCTGGGGAGTGACAGCCGCTGCTTTTGCCTTTCAGCGCTCCTGTCCTCGTCGCGCTGGCCTTGATCGAGAGTGGGATGAAGTATGAAGACGCCATCCAGTTCATCCGACAGTAAGTGAAGCAGTGCTTTGGTGTCAGGGCAGAAAGTCTGTTGCTCTCTGAGGGAATGGAGAGATCTGGCATGTCCCAGGGTTTGGGTTTTTTTGTGACACCAGAGTTGCTTTTCTCTCTTTTGGGAGTGGGAAAATGAGGCTTTGGCATGGAGCAACCTGTGCTTTTGCAGCAAGGCTGCAGGAGGCTGGGGCAGCAGCTGGCAGCATCCCTGAGGGGCTTTAGGCAGTCACCTCTGCCCCACATTTCCTCTCCAGCTCTCTATGTCTTGGGACTCACAGGGTGGATGAGTGACAAAAACTGCTGGGGCTGGTGCGTGTCTCCATCCCTGGAGGGTGCACCTGGCTTCAGCCTCCAAAATCCCTTGCTGCTGCAGGCAGGGGGCCTCAGCACCCCGACAGGGGTGGTTTGGGGTGGGAGGGGTCTCATGCCACACCTCTGACTGTTTGGGCATTTCTCTGTCCCCACAGGAAGCGCAGAGGAGCCATCAACAGCAAGCAGCTGACGTACTTGGAAAAATACCGACCAAAGCAGAGACTCCGATTTAAGGACCCACATAACCACAAGAACAAATGCTGCATCATGTAACCTCAATGACCTCTTGCCAAAATCCGTGCACAGACCCCCAGGCACTCGCACACATCCCACCCTCTCACCTCCTCGCCCAGCCCTGCGCTCCCCACACGCTGCCTCTCTCCAGGGCTGGGCTGGGAACATGGAGCATCTCCAGTGTGTTCCAGCACTCACGGCACACTCGTCTTGCTGGATCCCCAAAAAGGCTGCTGTCTCCAGCTGCAGCCCCGAGGAGGGAAGGCAGCACTGCCCTTTGACTCTTGGTGTTAGCAGGCAATGAGCTTGTGTGACCGTTCTTCACCGTCATCCTCCTCCCCCCTTTCCCTTCCCATTGCACTGAGAGGGGTGGGCAAAGGGTGCTTGGTTTGGGGTGATGCAGGCAGGGCTGTGGCAACTGAGAAGGGATGGGGTGCAGGAGGGCCAGAGCACCTCCAGAAAAACCTTTCCCCACCTCTTCCCCATAAATAAGGGCTGCAGCAGCAGGGATGGAGGTGGGGATGGCACAGTCACCTCGGGGGGGAAGATGGTGATAGCAGGGGGAGGTGACAGGGGCTCTTAGCTCAGTGCTGGCCTTGTGACTACAGGAAGGGCTGAGCTAAGATCCCCAGCACCATTCCCTTTCTCCTAGCCCCTCTGTCACCACACCACCTCCCTGTTGCCTCAATGCCAGCTGGGATGCTGCAGATGGGGCTTGTTGAGGACTTGCTCCAGTGAAGGCAGAGCCGCTGGGAACCTCGGGGGCCATGGTAGGGCTTTGAGGCACTCAGCTTTGCTGGGATGCTGGATCAGCACTGGGTCCCCCAAAGTGTGGGGTGCTCTTACTTATAGCTTCCAAATTCAGTGCCCAGGGTGGTGGGTTCTCTGCTGTCGTGTCCCCATCCCTGAGCTGTGGCACAAACCCCAATTCTGGCTGCAGTGCCCTGGGGACACAATGTGCCTCTTAAGGCACATCCATGTCCTCCACCACTTCATTTGCTGGCCAAGGGGCTGGGCTGCAGCTTTCCTAGGGGATTTTGGGTGTTCCTGGCAAGAGTACATCACCTAATTTTGCACCTGCCTTTTCCATATCTGTACCGAGGCGCCTGGCACCCCCAGCACACACCCTGGTGGGCTGGGCTCAGAGCTGCCCCTGAGCTGGGACATTAAACATCTCTCAACTTTCTGCCTTTGAACGCTTGCAGCAGCTGGAGCAGTGGGCACATAGGGGGTGTGGGGATGGATTTTTTCTTTTAATGAGGATAAAAAGAAATTTGCTAATTAAAGGAAAAAAAAAACAAACTTAAAAAAAATACCCTGTTTGTCTTCTGCACATCCTCTGGCCTTTATTTCTCCCATCACTGCCCAGTAGAGCCCGGGGGGTGACCCGTGGTCCCCCAGACTGATCCCCAGCACTGTCAGAGCTGGCTGCCATCCACTGTCACCAGGACATATATGTGGCCCAGGGGATGCTCCAGGCGTCCTTTGGGCTGACTGCTGCTGTCCCCTCAGCTGCAGAGGATCACAGTTGTTGGGACAAGGAGGGTTGGTCATCCACCTCGGGGTTTTAGGCTGACCAGCTTGAGATGCCTTCAGTGTCCTTTGTTGAGTGTCTCCAAAGGCTTGTGTGCCTTCCAAAATGTTGATATCCAGAGACATTCACTTCAGGGGCTTCATCCCTTGGGACAGATGGTGAGGAAGGCTGGTTAGACACCTTCAGTACCCGCAGAAGGTTGGGGACTGCTTTGTACCACCACATGAGTGGGCAGAGGAGATGTTTGGAGCTGTGTCCAGCACCACTTCTCCTGTCCCAATGGGGGCCAACCCCACTGCAGGGCAGGGAAGGCCATGCTTTGGAATAAGCTGTGGTGCTGAGTGAGGTGGAGACCCGCCACACATGGCCCTAGAGTTGGCATACCACATACCCTGGGTCTGTCCAACATTGTGGGACAGCCCTCAGTCCCTTGAGTTGCTCCTGCCCTGTCCCAGGCTGTTGGTTCTCATGACTCATGGAGAAGGCAGCAATGGTCAAAGGGTCTGTGTTGATTTGGAATAGTGTGGATTGGGCTGATAAAAAGGCCTGACGCTGTATTAGAGCACCCTGCTGGGTGGGTCACCATCCCCTTCCTGCTTGGGTCTGTCCTCCTGCTGCTAAAATAGGTGCTGCTTCATCCCCAGGGACATGGGAAGTGGCTCAGCATTGTGGTGGTGACAACCCCAATCGCTCCTAGCCAGGAAACCTCCTGATCCCATGCCCTTCTTTGTGAGAACTGTTGCTTTATAGGCTTGGAGACATTTCTGTCCTGGCAAGATGAGTTTTCCTCACCCATGCTCATGGCAGCATCACCTGGGACATTGTCCAGGGCAAGAGGTCCTGGGATTCAGCCACGATGCCTTTGAGTTGGAGTCAGGCTGGGGACAGAGGGATTTGAATTCTGCCTCCTTTGGCCATTCTTGAGCAAGAGTTCACTCAGGCCTCAGCTTGGGGGACTGGTTTGCAGGGAACATGATGGGGACAGGCTTTGCTTTATGTAGCATCAACCCAATCACCTTAAAATTAGGGAGCTTCTGGTATAAAAGCAGTCCTTGACCTGGCCATGTGGCCAAATCCTGAGGGCATCTGGCTGGCAGAGTGGCATCTTGATCCTCCTCAGTTTATGAGTCACTGAAAAAAAGAGAGAACCAAATCATGCTGTCATGCTGCTTTAATTGTCCTAGATCTTTTTCCTTTTTTTTTAATGGATATTTCCCCCTTAACCCTAAAATGTGCTGCTTCCACGGAAAGGACACCTTGGCAGCCCGGAAGCTGCTGTCTTGCATGGAGGGCTGAATTCAAAAGTTTCTCTAGGTTGTACTGCCAAATATTTGGGATTTTTTAAATATGAACTTGGGCTTCTTCCTCTGAGGTACCAGCTCCTCGATGTTTCAGCCTAGAGAGGGTTACAGAAGCAACAGGCTGGGGATATTGAGGGGTCTTCCAAGGGGGATTTGGGTTAGAAATCTCAAAGAAGAGCTCAGAAGTTTTGAGACAGGCAAGAGGGAAAGTTGAAGCTCAGTAGACAACACCAGAGCGAGGCCTAAGCAGCCAAGGGCTCATGGTTTGGGCTGGTTTTGGGGTCTCTCTTTGTACGCTAGTCCTCATTTCACCTCAAATGGCAAGATGCTGAAAGGAGAGCCTTAAAAATCTGATGTATTTGCCAATGCTGTTGTTGAGTCCTGGCAAATGTCACAGGGAACAGACACCCCCACGGCTTTGGCTACAAACCAGCCACCTCATCCTGCCCTTTTCTCCAGAAGCAAAGGCTCAAACTGGGTTTTATAATTTCTCACTCCTATCCACTCTCTCACCCTCCATGGAAAGCCACCATCCATCCACAATTTGCAGGGACAAGGCCCCAGATTGGTGCAAGAACTTTGGAGACCCAAGGGATGGCAAAGCAGAGATGCCCTAAGCATCAAACCAAGAGCCTGTAGCCTTTACCCAGGAGTCAGTCATGGCTGAGCCTCCTGTGAGGGAATAAATCTGAGCAGGAATTTGTAGCTGTGTCCTCTCACCAGTGGCACACAGCACATATATGCCCTCAAATATCCCTTCTGTTGTTTGTTTTCCAGTCAGATGGAGCATGTGGAGGGGGTGCGATGGTGGGAAGGGAGGAAGTGTGGCTATCACAAATGTCCAGCTCTTCATTTAAGAAAGTTCTGGTGACACGCATTTAAAGACTCTGCATTTGTAAATTCATATTATGAGTCTTGCAGTAAGGCTGACAGTGTGGTGCTTGGGCTGGGAGCTTCAGAGGTTTATGAGGAACAGATTTCCCGAGAAAGCAGAGTCTGGCTCTATCCACAATAGAACGAGTCGTTTCCTTTTTTATTTTTTTCATTGGGTTTGTTTGGTTTTTATTAGTCCCAGTGGGAAAGCACACAGGGAGATTCGTGACTTCCATGCAGTTTCCAAGGTCTTGTATCTTATTTGCTGCCAGCACTCTGGGTAGGTGCAGCTTGGCGGGTGGGTTTGGATGGGATTCTGTCTAGTGGGAGACAAATGTGGCTGGTTTCTTGGTGCAGAAGGGGGGTCCTGGGCCGGGCTCTTGCAGACATTCCCGGGGAGGGGGCGTTCCACCACTTCCCTTCAGACGATGATCTCCCAATGAACTCTCCACTTCCCTGCTGTTCCTTTCTGTGCAACAAAGAACTGCATATTTTCCTTTTTAACCCCCTGGGCAACCATAGTAGTGTGTAGATTAAGCCCAGATGACTTTTTTTTGTTGGGTTTTTGGTGGGTTTTTTTGTTTGTTTTTTTTTTTGGTCTGAGCCATAGCTAAATTATTGTACCCAATGCTTTTTGTATCAGACAGCATCACTTCGAATATGCAGATGAGGTATAGGATCTTGACACTTTATAACCTTTTTAAAAAGAAACTTGTCTGTTTACTTAACGTCTTGTGTAAAAAGGAAAAAAAAAATGTATGCCTTCAGTAATCACTTTTTTTGGTTTTTTGAGTTTTATGAAATTACGGTGGTTACACTCCAGCAGCGAAATAAAAAGCGTTCACTGTTTTGTACATCCCCGTGTGCCTGGTGCTGCTAATGGGAGTTATCAGGATGTGGGAGGCAAAGGCAGAGCTGAACTCTGGCCAAGGGTGGAAGTGTGTGGGGGAGTTTGTTCCGGCTGGAGAAGAGAGGGCTTCAGGAAGACCTTAGAGCACCTTCCAGTGCTACAAGAGAATTGGAGAGAGACTTTTGCAAGGGCCTGGAGTGACAGGACAAGAGGGAATGGCTTCAAACTGACAGAGGGTGGATTTATATTAGGTATTAGAAAGAAATTCTTCTCTGTGAGGGTGGCGAGGCACTAGCACAGGTTGCCCAGAGAAGCTGTGGCTGCCCCATCCCTGGAAGTGTTCAAGGCCAGGTTGGATGGGGCTTGGAACAGCCCGATCTAGGGGAAGGTGTCCCTGGCCATGGTGGGGCAGTTAGAACTCTATGATCTTGAAGGTCCCTTCCAACTCAAACCATTCTGTGATTTTATATTCAGTAGAGCATGGCCAAACCTTGATTGGACACACTAGAATATACCCAGAGGAGACACTATACACACCCCACCTGATCTGCTCATGAAATCAGTTGGGTTTTTTTAACTCTTCTCCTCATGACCAAGGAAAGCAAAGACCAGAGTCTCCATGGAGGCTGAGAAGTTGGAGCTTGCATAAACAGGCTGGTAAGCAAGGAAAACTGACACAAAATTGTGTGAGCTCCCAAGTAATTACATGGGGTTGCATGGAAGAGGGGGGAGGAAACTCCCCTTGTGCTGCTTTAGGCTCAGGAAGGCTTTTAAGCCAAATGCCAGCTTGGAAGAAGATAGAGGTGAAGCAGGGTGGAGTGGCCAGAGCTGTCCTTGGGATTCCCGCAGCACTTCCAAGCGTTCAGCAAGGCAGATCCTTATCTCCTGCAGGCTTTGAACTGCAGCTGAAAGGGGCACTGCCTCCTCCTTGTGCAAGAAGAAACTGGGCCTAATTCAGTCAGTCTAATTGCTGCCTCTCCTCTCAAGCAGGAGGGCCAGGGGGACTGCTGAACACAGCATGTGTTCTGGAGAAACACCCACCCATGCTCCTGCCTGTACATGCTGTCTCCTACCTGCCGCATTCCTCCTTGCTCTCCGTCACCCAAAAACGTGCACCCCTTTGCAGGCCAGATCCCAAGTGTCTGTGTTAGGCTGCTGCCACTCCATGCACAAGTCCCCGCCCTCCCTAAGAGGAGTCGTATGAAAGTTCTTTAAATTGAGAGGTTCTGGAAAAGTCTAAGTTGGCCACTCGCAGGGATCTGACCAGAGAAGCTGTGGATGTCCCATCCCTGAAAGTGTTCAAGGCCAGGTTGGATGGGGCTTGGAGCAACCTGGTCTGGTGGAAGGTGGTCCCTGCCCATGTTAGGGCAGGGGTAGAACTGGATGATCTTTAAGGTCCCTTCCAACTCAAACCATTCTATGAGTCTATTCTATGATTCTCTGATCTCTTCCCAACTGGTGCCATGGTCCATAGTGCCTTAAACCATTCTCAGCAGAGGATGCCGGTATCTGCAAGCCCCATCACAGCCCCATGTTGCAGTGCATTCAGTCCTGCCAACAACAAAATCAGTGAGATCCCTCTCCCCAGCTCAAGGGGGATGTCCACAGCTTGGTCTCATCCCTGACTCTTTCCACTCACCAGAGGTCAAGTGACAGCACCATAGATTCAGGACGGACTGATCTCAGACTGTCACGGACACTCCTTTCAGAGCTCCATCACCACACAGGGACCCCCAGAACTCTCAGCTCATACAGACACATCCATGCTGCAGACACCCAAAGCACTGGGAGATGACCCATGGCTCACAACTTTCCCTGTCCATGTTCCTAACCCACCTCAGCAAGCCAGGTCTCCACAAAGCAAGGAGGCAAAAGTTGCAGTGTCTGCAGTAAAGTCTAGACCAGCCACAGTCCAGGCTCGTAAAACTGGATTAAAAAATGTTTTCTGAGGGCTGCCTTGGTACATTCTGAACCATGATGAAACCTTTCTTTGATTATTTGGGACTGCTGCTGGCCGCCATGGCCAACACTGGCTCTTCCTGGGCACAGCATAGCTCTCATCACTGATCCCATCTACCTTCTTGGATCAGCCCTTTTGCAACACCTCCACCTGAGGACGTCCTGCTGCCTGAAAGGGTCTCCCCACTTCCCTCTGTGCCCAGGGATCTTGAACCATCACCTGTGCAGAGACAAAGGTCTCATCTCTTCCCAGGACCTGGCGAACCCCGTGGGTCTGGGCACATAGTACTGGGAGGTGCTGCCCTGCTTGCACTGCAGTATCTGGAAACCCCTGTGCTCGTAGGGATGAAAATGTAGGGCAGCTCTTGGGTTGGGAAGAAAATTAAAATGTTTGCAACAAATAAAGCTGGAAAGTCAAGTGAGGAATTAGGCACTGCTTGGCAAAGGTACAGGAACGCAAATCACCAGGGTGGGTTTTGCCCTGGGAGCTTTTCCTGGGAACAGAACAAGGAGGAGGAGAAATTCTCTGCCCAGGCTCACATGACAACCCCCATGGTTCAGCAAGGGAATCCTGCAAATCCCTGCTCCATGCCATGACCACAGCAAGGAGCGGTGCTGCCCTGCCAGAGCCGCTTGCGGGGCAGGACCTCGGGGCAGAATTTGTTTTAACCACCGGAGAGAAAGAACATGTGAGTGGCAGGAGGAGAAGAGGCTTGCAGGGAGCCTGGAAAGGGCTGAGTCACTCGCTGCCGGCGTCAGCAACTGAGGAGAAAAGCGTGACTGCCAAACCGCCACCTGGAGATCTGCTCATCCTTTTTTTAAAAAAAGGGAAAAACTCAACTGATAGCCTCTCCTGCATCCCACTGGAGAGCTGAATGTGCCGCACGCAGCCGAGGAGTTCCGTGCAGAAGCAGTGGCTGTGAAAAATGCCCTTCCCTGGCTACAGGTGCTAGTTTCTGTTGCAACACTTCCCTTGGGGCTCGCAGAGCAGAGGAGGCAGCGCTGCTCTCCCACAGCACCCGGGCAGCCTCCAGGGACGTGTCACGGCCAAGCCGGGGCTCGGTCCAAGGACCGGGGGCGGAGGTGATTAGAGAGACCTGGCGGGTCGGCGCTGGCAGAAGGACGACGCAAGAGCTGCCTCCGCCTCGCAGAGATAACTGCGGCTGACTTCAGCCAGGGACTGACTCACCTAAGCCAGGGCATCTTGTCTGGATATCAGGTGGAGACAGGGAGAAGCAATGCATTTAAATGAGCTTTGATCTTTAAAGCAAACGACGCCGCCTTGTTTTGCAGCACTCAGGCAGCCGTGGGTGACAGGCAAGGACGGCCAGGCTGGTTTCGGGGGGCCCAGTTCAAGGCACTCGGTTTTCATGGATGGGTGCTCAGCACTCAAAACAAGGGCTGTGATAAAGGGCTTATCATGAAAACTCACCTGGAGCTGCCAAATACCGTCTTGTGGCTCTGTCTGCATTGCAAATCTGCCAGGTTGAGTGAGACAACACAGCTGGGTAACGCAGAGACACGACTGTAACTACCCCAGCTGCAGCCAAGTGACACATCTGGGAAGAGAAGCCTAGTCCTTCTGTTTGCAGTTCCTCAATTTGTTCCATCCAGTCTCCATTCTGGGAATATTTCAGGGCAAAGCTGTAAGGAACTGGGCCGACCCCCATAACTGCCCTGCTTTGAGCCGGAGACCTCCTTCCAGCCTGAATCATTCTATAGTCCTATGAAGATCCCAGAGAAAAAAAGGATATCTTATAGCTCATAGGGTGCAAAACTGGGTCACTGAAGGAGATTCCAAACAGATACTCCCCTTGGGGCATGTACCTTCTCCTGACACTGCACCTGTCTCCTCCAGCTCCGTCTGTTATGGCTAAAATGTCCGTGGCTACAGAGGGAATTATGTCCAGACTGCCTACTCCTCCCACAGACAGTTCAGTATCCTCTCTGAA
Source organism: Callaeas wilsoni (assembly GCA_013398955.1). Classification (NCBI taxonomy): domain Eukaryota; kingdom Metazoa; phylum Chordata; class Aves; order Passeriformes; family Callaeidae; genus Callaeas; species Callaeas wilsoni. The sequence continues at coordinate 46,061 of VWPU01006271.1, forward strand.
CTGTAATTGTACTCAGTTTCATAGAATCCTGGGATCATAGAATGATTTGAGTTGGAAGGGGTCTCTCAAAGATCATCCAATTCCAACTCCCTGCCATGGGCAGGGACACCTTCCACAGTCCCAGGTTGCTCCAAGCTGAGTCCAACCTGGCCTTGAACGCTTCCAGAGATGGGGCATCCACAGCTTGTCAGAGGATTTCAACATCCACAACTCATCAGTTGTAGATTTCAGACTCATCTGAAGCAGTTAAATCTCTTCCCTACATGCACCCGTAACTCAGCCTGTCTTCTGTTTTCTCTTGAGAATGTTTCCATCACGAGATGCAGATTTACCACACTCAAAGCCCTGCAAAGAGATGTCTCTGGCTCCATCAGCTGTTGCCATGTGATCCATCACGTCCTGAAGAGGCTAAGCTGCGGCCCCTCACATTTTGATCCCTCAATCCACCATCGGGGTCCTTTCCAGCTGGATGGACTGAAGTCTGCATGGAAATGAAGTCTGCATGCCAGAGAGTGTCTAGAAAAGGGCAGCGGAGCTGAGGGAGGGTCTGGAGAACAACTCTGATGAGGAGGGGCTGAGGGAGCTGAGGCCTGGAGGAAAGGAGCAGGTTGGAGCCAGGTGGGGGTCATCTCTTCTCCCAAATTACAAATGACAGGACAAGAGAAAATGGTCTCAAGTTGCACCTAGGGAGGTTTTGATTGGCTATCAGGAAAAATTTCTTTTCAGAAAGGGTGATCAAGCACTAGAACAGCCCACCCAGGGAAGCTGAGGAGTCACCATCTCTGGAGGTATTTAAAAGGCATGTAGCTGTGGCACTTGAGGACACATTTTAGTGGTGAACATGGTGGTTCTGGGTTAATGGTTGGACATGATGCACTTAGAGGTCTTTTCCAACCAATGATTCTATGATTCTGTGAAATGGCTTCATACTAAGAGGGACTGACCAGTCCCTGTGGGTGTTTGGCCTTTTCTGCCCCATTTTTCTTCCCTCACAGCTTCTTCAGGAGCAATTTCGCATTGATTCCCAGCTCACTGGACGAAAATGTTTCATAGCTTCGGGCCAAGGATTTTCAACTGAAGAAACAGATCCAGACCCTGGTGATTGCCCACTGATCACCACTTTTTGAGATCTGTCAGACAGCCAACTCTTAGCTCATTTAACATGTGCTCTACCGATGTGTGGTGTTTTTTCCCCGCACTGGAACACCACACTGTACAAATCTAATATTTTACAAGCATGTTGCATATGCAGTTATGTTTATGGGCCAACCTTGTGATCTAAAAGAATGATATCAAGCTGGTACAAGACCCCTGTTCCAGAAAACCATGTTGACTGGCATTTTTTATACTTCTGTTATTTATGCTTTCATGAATCAGATTCTAGATCAGACTGTTTTTATTAACAATCAGCCTGTTGTTATTACTAGCCTGACATCAGCCGTAGACATGTCTGGCCCACGAAGGCAGTTTTGCTGCTCAGCAGCCTCCTGAGGCTTAGCACCACGTTAGCACTGGTATCAGAGACCAGGAGAAGATGTTGGCCCATGCATCAAGGCCTTTGCATCTTCCAAGGATCTGAGCTCCAGGCTTGCTTGGGTTAAGCCTGAGGCAGCTGTTCTACATGCAAAAACTGGTTTCCTTATTTTGTCCTGAAGTTTGTATGAAACTCAGATAGAAGACAGATATTATGGAAGCCTCTAAACTCGTGAGGGTTCATTGTGTCTCTCTGAACAGTGGCCACGGAGAGGAGATGGTTGTGGGGAGACCTGAACTCCCTGAGCTGGAGGAGAGGCACAGCCACAGTGACCCTGCAAACCTCTTTATGTGTGACAGCAGAGTGCTGTGGTCTTTGACCCTCGGGTTGTGGGACAGCAGAGATCAGGCTAGGTGTGGTTCTAGAATCATAGAATCATTAAGGTTGGAAAAAACCTCTTAAGATTACTGAGTCCAATGATTAAGCCAGCACCACTGTGTTCACTACTAAACCATGTCCCCAAGGGCCACATCTAAGTGTCTTTTGAACACTTTCAGGGCTGTTGATGCAGTGGAGGGTGTACAGCTTTAGGATGTACAGATTTAGGAAACTGTCTCTGCCCTGAAAAGATTAGGAAGCAGCAGCATCATTTCTAAAACATCAAATCTTACCCAAAATCAAAGGTGCAGCAGCTGACCTGCTCAGACCACTGAATCACACTATCAAACCCTGCGTGACCATTTCCATACAGACCCTCCTGTTACCTCATCTCAGGCTCTGCTAGGGGCGGTTTGCCCTCATTTTATTCCACATGTGCAGATTCCTCCATAGCATGTGCTTCAATTCCTGATCTTCTGGGTCTCCTGGAAACCTCTAAAACTTCAGTGTGAAAAAGAAGATACTTCAGATATTGAACCAAACCAAATCCTGGTGCAGAGTTTCACCTCCTCGCCCTACGCTCACACCAGCCCAGCCTCCTCCTCTCACAGCCTGTGCTCCAGCAAAATCATTTGCACACTAAAAACCCCGCCAGACAAAGACCCAACCGCCCACCCGTGCTCTCAGCCTGCCACCGGCGTAGAGAATCCCCATCCTTAAGGACACAGCCTTGAACAAAAGCCAGGGAAATAAAAAAAAAAACAACAAAACAAGCTTCTCTGCAGCCTGACCTTTTATTGTCTGAACGGGGCTGCCAAACCAAACCCGCGCTGCGGGTCCTTCCCACTCCTTGCATCCTGTCCGAGATTCCTTCCCTCCCTGCTGCGGCTCAGTCGCAGCCCTGGCTGTGTCATTGAGGCTTCCCAGGAGTGAGGAAGACAATGGGGGGATTCTCGGGGTGGTGTGGGCGGCTTCCTCTTTCTCCATCCAAGGAGGGCCTGGGGGTTGGCTCAGTGCAGGGTGGGATCCGCAGTTCCTGGCAGATGGAACAGTGAGCGAAGGTGGAAAAGCATCCACAGCCTTGTGGGGTTGGCAACATTAGAAGGACCAGAGGGGACATGTCAGGTTTAAATAACCTTCTCCTCTTCAGGGCCCATACAAGACACTTCAGAGTAAAAAAAAAAAAAAGAAGAAAGATGATCCCCCTGTGAATGCCTGGTGCTGGCTGCCAGAAGAAAAGCTTGGCTCAGGGCTGTGCTTGCCCCAGCAGAGCCTGTCTGGCTTTTGCTGCCCTTAAAATTTGCCCACCACCCCCCGGCTCAGCCCGAGAACTCCTGAGGACACGAGTGGAGCTGGAGCATCCGAAAGCCCTTTGCCAGGACGTGGCAAACCCTGCCCTCCCTGCCTGCAAGCGTGGAGCCGAGGCTTGTCCACATCACACAGAGCCGGCTGCCTCTCATTAGCACTGGGTGATAAATCCAGGGGAGAGATGACAACCCAGCGGGATGAATCCAAGCCTCCTACCCTTTCAGTTCTCCTTCTCCCATCACACATGGCTGGGCTTGTCTGGTCCCATCATCTACTGATGGCTGTAAGCCATCACCCCCAGATGGGGAATGAACCCTAATGAATGGAGCATTTCCTTTGTGTACTCCTGTTAGGAAGCAGAGATTGTCCCGGCCTCCCTGTCCTGCTGGAGGTGGAAGGAGATGCCATGAGGTCTCTCCTGTTAGACCATGGAGAGGTTCAGCCGTTTTGTCCAGCATGGACTTGCAGTGCCAGCTGGCCTGGAACACCACTTTGATTTGAGAGACAGCTTGGGTGAAAAAATGCCTGGTCTTGTGGTGGTTACTCCAGTGTCACTGTCCCCTCCTGAAAAACAGGCTGTTGCAGTTGCAAACAGAATTTATGGAAGTCAATGTTCTGCTGTGAACAGCCAAAAGAGATGATGTACAGCGTCCACCCCTCCACAAGCCTTGATCACAGCCTTGATCACAAGCCTTGGCACAGGAGACTGAGAAGGGCTTTAAAAGCCGGTGTGCCATGGATGAGGATGCCTGCATGGAGCCTGGGTAGAGGCAGGTGGTAGAGGGGCTTCCATGGATCATTGAATCATAAAATGGTTTGGGTTGGAAGGGACCTTAAAAGGTCATCTAGTCCAGACCCCACTGAACCAGGTCGCTCAGAGCCACATCCAACCTGGTCTTGAATGTTTCCAAGAATGGAGCATCCACCAACTCTCTGGGCAACCTGTGCTGGTGTTTTACCACCCCCACTGTAAAAAGCCTCTTTCTAATATCGAATCTAAATTGACCATCTTTCAGTTTAAAGCCATTGCCTCTTGAACCATCACTACAGGCCCTTCTAAAAAGTCTGTTCTCATCCTTCTTATATGCCCCCTTTAGGCACTGAAAAGGTCTTCCTGGAGCCTTCTCATCTCCTGAACAGCCCCAACTGTCCTAGGCTATCTCCAGAGCAGAGGTGCTCCAGCCCTCTGATCTTTTCCATGGCCCTCCTCTAGACCCACTTCAACAGGTCCATGTCTGTCTTGTACCTGGATTGATAACAGGCATTGTCCTGACCCAGGTGCAGCACCAGCACTTGGCTTTGTTGAGCCTCATGAGATTCCCATGGCTCACTTCCTGGGCTTGTCCAGATCCCTCTGAATGGAATCATGTCCCTCAGGCACATCCTTCAGGATGAAGAGGCATAGCTCAGCCCATTTCCATTTTTTTACCCGTGATTCTCTGTCCTCCATCCTGCCAAGCACAGGGAGGGCCCCCTCACTGCCACAGTCCCAAGGGCAGAGGCTGCTTTTCCCCTGCAAATCTGGAGGGAACAAAATCTCCTTGAGGGCTCTTCTACTCAGCATCATTTGGGTTGACACTGCCTGGATTACTCATATAAATCTTGCTTCTTTAGGAAAACAAGGGAAAAAATCTGGGCTGTGGTGTCAAAGCACTTTGCTGTGCCAAGAGCATCCCTGCTGGGTTTGCAAAGCCTTCCCTGGGGTCTTGGAACCCTTCTCTGTCACTGGCACTTTTGAGAGACCATAAACCATCACTGGACTGTCATGGTTTTGGGGACTGCCAGCCCCAGGGGTGATGGAGAACAATGTCCTCTCTGCAGACGTACACAAACTGCTCTGAGCCCAGCCCTGCTTCTGTCCAGGGTGGGCAAGCCATGGATTCATCTCCTTCTGAAGAAAAAAAGGGCTCATGGGCTCATGACCATTTCTCAGCTCTGACCTCTGAAAAGGAAGGGGGCACCTCACTGTGGAGGTTCTGCACAGCCTTGTACAGTTGTGCTTTGGTTTATGGTGCATTTTCCATCGCACCAGACTGTCTGTAATAAAAAGTGAGAGAGGATGTAGGAAGATGGAAGCCTGAGGTTTGGGGTTAAGTCAGGGCGGGATACATGATGGATTGGGAAGGAGGAGCTGCAGGATGTGGCTTCATGATGATACTCAGTTACATTTGGGAACACCTTGTTCCTTCTGGAGGCATCTCAGATCGTGCCACCAGTCTAGGGAGGAAAACACCACTATGGGTTGGAGGATGGGGCAGCAGATGAGGGCATGGATGCAGAGACAGGGAAGGCTGGAGGCTTGAGCTGCAGCTTCAAACAGCCGCTGATCTGCTGATAAATCAATTCTCCTCTTTTGGAGCAGCCTGACTCCTTTTTGGAGCACAGTTTCACTTGGCTGTGGTGGGCAGTGGAACAGTGGGGTTGGCTGGGCCGTGTGGCTGGAGAGGGAGAGCTGCAGGCCCAGATGTTCTCAGCCCAGCCCGGTGCTGGCCAAGCCATATGTGGGGTATCAATAACCTCTCCAGGAGCCCTGCAGCACCATCACATCCTGGGCTTCCCCATGTGGGGCAACCAGGGAATGGTCTTAAGGCAATCTCCGTGATCTGAGAGGAGAGAAGGAGGCAGAAGGGATGTAATTCATGACAAGGCAAACTCACTTCTCCTTCTTTCCTCCCCACTAACATCCCTGGAGAAAACAGCAGGAAAAAATAAAAGGCTAAATAGAATAAAACAGACTAAATAGAACAAAAGAGAGCATGTGGGAGCAGGTCATTGTAACTCCAGCTGAAGTGGACTGTTCTTGAGCCAAGCCTAAAACACTTGAACAAGGCCAACCTGGCCATCCCCCAGGCAGGCAATGTGAACAACAAGTGCATCAGCCATGCTGGCAGCACTCTTTCATGAGTTTCTTTATAAAAAGAAATATTGTATAATTAACTGCAGGCCGATTAAACACATCAAACAATGGTTGTTGATAACCTCCACCACCCTGTGCTGTCAGGAAATGTGAAAGTGGTAAAACAAGTCTGGCCTTCAGAGTGGAAATAACAACTTTTGTGGCTTGAGGATGTCATGGATGGGCCATGGCTGGTCACCTGGACACTGCAATGTCACAAGGCTCCTTCACGTCTCCTGCCTTCCTGTCTCAGGTGGATGCCCCCAGTGTGGTTAACTGAACCTCCTGACACTGTGGCTCTGGGACACAACAGAAGGAAGACACATATAAAAATGGAGCCAATAGCCCTCCACAGGCTCCCATCCATATAGCCAAGGCCTTTTCCAGCCCCTGACACTCCAGGGCTCTCAGCTTTCTGCCGTAGGCAATCCAGTACCCATAGCAGGTTTGTAATGAATTCTCTTCAGTGTTTCTCCCGTGCTGCTCCAGGCTTTGGGAGAATTGCAGCCACTCACAGCAAACTGGTGCTGGAAAACCTACTGGTGCACGAAAAACAGCCCCAGGATGTCATTGTTCCAGATGGTGCCATGCATGACGGTAGGAAGCTTCTGTGAGCATAGGTCTGCTGCTCCCTGGGCTCTGCTCTGCAGAAGGGTCTTTTGCAGCCTGGAGGGGAGCAGATTCCCTAGGGCTGGTGGGCAGACCCTGTGCATAGCAAGGGATGTTTCTGTCACAATCATTACAGGATATTGTTCATGAAGTAACTTCACTGCTTGGAGCAGCTGGACCCAAACCCTCTTGAATAAACTCTTTCAGGGCCAGCCCAAGAAATTACTCCTGGATCCTGTCTTTTAAGAAGCCCAGCATTCTCCAGAGCACTGATCCTAGGAGGGTGCACCAGGGAGAGTGCTCTTCCAGAGGTTTTCCAAGAGGAGAACCACAGCATCTTGAGAACACCTTACTTTTACTGAAGCCATATACCTCACCTTGGACATTCAATGTGTCCCAGTTAAAGTATTTCTCAGGGAATGCAGAGGCTAGGGAGTTAGGAGCTGTCTCCTAGTGGGCATTTTTTAGTAGTAATGTACAGAAAGCAGCTTCCTGAGCCCAGGATCAGACACAGCATAGGCTGAGTGCACCCCAAATTCAACAAAATATCTAAATATCTTTCAGCTGCCAGGTGGGGCTGGATATTTATGGTGCCTACGTCAAACTGGGTAAGGGGAGCTGGAACCCCTGAGATACCTTGTGAGTGTTGGCTCAGGTTTTCTTCTCCTTTAGCTCATTTGTACTCTTACTATTGTGCCATTATTTGGGGAGCTGACACTGAAAAAATGGTCCCATCACATGGTGAGGCAGATAGATGTAAGAAAAGGCCTTTGATTTTTTTGAGCTTTATCTTAATTACACGGTTTAAATGCTTTGGGGAGATTTTCTCTGCTTTTTTTCCCTATGCAAATGGAATGGGCAATAATGCCTTGTGCTTGTAGGTAGCAATGCAATGTGCTTGCTTATTGGGATAATAATTATTGGGAAAAGATTAATGAAGGGCAGATATTTGAATAGTTAAGTACCAATTTTTCTTTTTCTGTTTTTGTTAAATGAGAGAAAGGGTCAAGTGCCTTGACTGCTACACCAGCCACTCACTGGATCCATAAGATTTGTGTTCCCTGTGTTCTTGGACTAAGTTAACAAATATTTACAGGCTGGGGCTATGGTTCAGCAGAGCACTCTCAGCTGTGTGCTCGAATCTCCTTGGCCTCAGTGGCATTTAAATGCAACCTTGTGCAACGTGCTAAATGTGAGGACCTTGGATTTTTTGGATAACAAAGACAACATTTGTCATTGCCAAACCAAGGGTCATGGAGTCACGTTGCTGACTAGCACAAAGCCCTTCATCCCCTTTGTTCTCTCTGAAATGGTGAAATAGTAGCTGACTAGGTGATTTTCACAAATTTCTACTTTTTTTCTATGTGCATTTGTGTCTGAATGTTGTTGATTTCTAAATTACTTGCATTAAAATCTTTTAACCTGGATCCTAAGTTCACACTTACTTGATTTGCTTTTTTTGTGCTGCTGCTGTAATATAATTAGGAGATTTTATCATATCCACCAGGAGAAGAAAGATTACTGAAAACATCTGATGTCCCTTTTTTGTGTGAAAATGCAGAAGGACTCACTCAGCAGGAGGCCAGAAGGGTCTCTTCTCCAGAGGGCTCATTCATCCCTGAGCCAGGCTCATGGAGCACTTCAGATCAAACCCCCTTACATTCAGTGCCTGCATTTCTCTTTTTCTTGCTCTTGCACTCCCTCTGCTGATCCCAGGGATCTGTTAGAAGAAAAATGCTGGTGCCAGAGATAAGCAAAGTACAGGGGGAAAGCAGCTGTATAGCAAAAAATAAATCAACTCATCCCAGATGGAGAATACCTGAAGCTCAGAGGGCAGAAGAGAAAAAAACAGAATGATAAAATGAAGATGTAGCAAATATAGTTCCTCCTATCAGCTGATTTCCTCCTTCTGGTGACCAGTGACAGGACTCGAGGGACTGGCTGGAGCTGTATCAGGGGAGGGTTAGGTTGGATATTAGGAAAAGATTCTTCACCCAGAGGGTGGTGAAGCACTGAACAGGCTCCCCAGGGAAGTGATCACGGCCTCAAGGCTGACAGAGCTCAAGATGATGCATTTGGACAACGCTCTCAGGAACATGGTGGGACTGCTGGGGTGTCCTGTGCAGGGCCAGGAGTTGGACTTGATTATCCTTGTGGTTCCCTTCCAACTCAGGACATCCTGTGATTCTGTTACCCTTCTCTTGGCACAATGCCTGTGAGATGTGGTGACCATGGTTGTAAGGGCAGGGCTGGAGGCAGCTCTCTACTCCTCTTGTCACAGAACAAAACTGTCCACTGCCCTCTTTTCCTCCCCCAGCCTTGTGGTGACAGCTCAGGCCATAGTGACTCTGCAGCCCAAAATACCCGGGAGAAGATGAGGTACCACGGGGACAGATGGGATTTACCCTCCTACCCCCTTTCCAAACCATGACCAAGGTCACCTGTCTGCCTCTCACCCACCCTCCTCTGTGTAGGTCTCTTGGTTCTTCAGGGTGAACTTGAGCTCTACTTGCATGTTGAGTGCCTACCCCTCAGAAAAACCAAACCCAAAATTTGAAGACTCCTTGCCCAGAGATGCTGAGGACAGCCCGTCCCCAGAAGTGTTCAAGGCCATGCTGGATGGGACTTGGTGGGATAGTGGAAGCTGTCCCTGCCCATGGCAGGGAATTATATGGTCTTTAAGATCCCTTCCAACCCAAACCTTTCTGTGATTCTATGATTTTTATGATTCAGCTTTGAGGGTCTGAAGCAACACAACCCACAGGGGCTCAGTTAACCTTTCCTCAGGCCTTGCCTTTCATAACCCAAAGAGATAAAAACTAATGGGACTGCTGGGAAGTGGGGAAGAAGCACAGAATTGCTCTATGTATCCTTTGGAAGGTCCCAAAAGGAAAAGGTCCTTGACAAGGAGTTTATTTTCATTAAAAATTACAGGCCCAGCTCAACCAGTCAAATAAACAAAGCAAGTCTGTAAAACAGCAAGTGCAAAAGGTCCTGGGTTATTTATAAAGGGTTTTAAAGTATATTAGGCCTAACACCAAGATAAATCAACCCTGCTAGGGTTCCAGAGGCATATGACATGTGGCCCTAGCTGTTGTCAGCTTTGTGCTGGAATGTATTTAGTGGCCTGTTACACTACAAACCTTCATGGCTTTTTCCCTTATGACTCCCCCTTGGAAATTAATACACTGAGACCAGACACAGGTTTCTGTCTTCAGTCACATATTGACTTGATCAAATCCTTCATGGAATCATGGAATATTTTGGGTTGGGAAACAGGTGGAAGATCATCTTGTTGCAACCCCAGCTATGGGCAGGGACATCTTCCACTAGACCAGGTTGCTCCAAGCCCCTTCCAAACTAGCCTTGAACACTTCCAGGGATAGGGTATCCACAGTTTCTCTGGACAGCCGATTCCAGTGCCTCACCACCCTCACATGGAAGAATTTCTCCCTCATACCTAGTCTAAATCTACCCGCCTTCAGCCTAAAGCCACTCCCCTTGTACTGTCCCTGTATGCCCTTGTCAAAAATACCTCTTCACAACCATTCAAATCCTTGCCACTGCGTTCAACAGACATTTTGCCACCCAGTGCGTTATGGAATGGTGAAGGAGACTGTTCAAGAGCAGGCTATTGGATTCAACAGGGTTGGTTTTTTTCCTGAAACAGGATGTTCAGTACAGAGGGTCACCAACACCTGCCACTGCGAACTTCAGTTCAAATAAATCTTAGCAATTACTTCTCAGCTGATCAGAAGGAAGATGAGGATATTTGGCATCTTGTAGGATTTGTTCACACGATCATTTGAAGACCCTGGGCAAAGTCAGTGCTGGGAAATAGCCATGTGCTTGTCTGCTACTGCAGCTCAACCTCCCTGCATTTCAGATCACTCCTTACAGTGCCACAAACCCAGAACTTCTTTTTTTGGGTGCTTTCTTCTCCAGTCCCACCGAAACAACTCTGCGTCTTCCCAGGGTCCAGACCAAGTCCAGCATGATGTGGGGTGTCCAGGAGTGCACAGAACAGAAGAGGGTTTGATTGGGGATTCATGGTGTGATTGCTGGGACTGTCCTGTGAAGGGCCAGGAGTTGGACTCAAGGATCCTTGTGGGCCCCTTCCAACTCAGGATATTCTAGGATCGGCTATGGAATTGTCTACATGGGCTTTCCTTTATGCTAAAGGTGCAATTTATTGTCCTAACACATGTTTTTCAGACCAGATGAGGTCTGAAACATCAGCCTCCAGGTGCTACAAGAGGATATGGGTGTCCTAAGGGTTTAGTGGCCTTCCATAAATATCTGTGGGGTATCTTGGGGTATCTTGAACAGTACCAGATGTTAAGGCAAATTCATAATTCTCTGTAAACCCTCAGAAACTTGGAAAAATTTATCCCATTTAGTGCCTTGCACTGTAAAGTTAGGGATAGCCCCATTTCCAAGTGTCATTTCTGCTTTTTATTGCTCCAGCTCCTGTTTGGGAAGAATGCCACATGGGGGAAGGGAACGTTTTAGAGGGAAAATATCCTTAGAGCAACGTTCAGATTGGTGCCCATCATTAGGCAGTCTACTCCCCAAATAATCTGGTTGGTTTTTCATCTCTGCTGGAACAATCTGGATGACTGATCCACTCTTCCAGAGAGGATTCAGGACAGGCTTTTCTTCTTCATTCTGTGATGAGGTCAGACCCCTCTGTGATCCCCTGCCTGGGAAGGTGATGATGTTCTTTTGCTGTCACAAGGCCAAGGCCAATATCACAGGTAAGTTTTCTGAAAGGGAATGCAGAGAGGGAAGTACCTCTCTGGTTTGGGAAATCCTTTGGATTTGCTTTTTTGATACCAAATTCCTCAGCTGTTTCCAATTTGTTGAAATTAACTCCAGTTTAGTAACATCCAATAATTGCATAATTGGTTTGAACTAATTGACTACATACAGCCCAGAAGATGCCAGCTGGTGATCCCTTGTTTTTTCTGAAAGGGCTGTAGGAATTGTCTGCAGGAACAATTGCTCAGCAGGAAAGGCAAGTTTTGCAAAATCAAGTTTCGCTGTGAGAAAAAGCTGTGGTTTTGCTCAAATAATTCAAATTTTTTTTGTTTGTTTTTCTTCCCAGAAAACTCAAATAAAATATCTTCATTAAAATAAGGTTAGTGCCAAACATTTGCTTTTAACTTTGTGCCATGACACACACAGAGCCCCAGAAAGCTGCTTATTTCAGCTGAGCTGTGTTGGTGGTGCCTGTGAACAGAGTTTTGCTTTCTCCTTAGCCAGACAAGAAGCAGATGAAAGCACTGAGACAGAGGAAAATAAAACTTTGGCTATTTGGCTACTGAATTATATTATATAGCAACTTCTGTAGTTATTTGCCCCCATGACTAGAAAATAAAACTGTTTTTTTCTGGTGTAATCTCAGCTCTCCATCTTAAATAGAAAAGATCATCTATCTTACAGATAAGTTAGAAAACTTTTAGCAACCTCATAGACTCAGATGCTCCCTATGAAAAACAGGAGTCCAGCCTCCACTGCCCATTACTTTTCTTTCTTTCTTTCCTCTATCCCAGCACTCATCAACTTGCTTGTTGATGCCTCAAATATTTCTGAGGGTAGAATCAGGCTGAAATGCTGAGGATGAAGGTCATCTCTCCTTGAGCTATTCAGTCCAGCAGTGCTGCGCAGGGACCAGCAACACCACCATTGTTCTTGTCAGTTTTTCAATCCTAGGCAGGTATTTCCATGCTGAAGCTGCTCGGTTAATTCTGGGAACTTGCACCAGATGGCGATGCCAGCCCATTTCCTGCTTCATCTCTGAAAAGGCGAGCTCAGAGGCATTCCTGGATTGTTTGGTTTGGGGGCTTTTTGTGTGCTAATGGCTGATGTCTGCTGAAATGCCTGAGCCAGGAAGGTGCCCCATTGCAATGCTTCCTGCTAAGGTGTGCTCCCATAGGAATTCACTGCTGTATCTTGCCATTATCCTGTGAGGAACAGATAGATAGGAGAGAAAACAGCCGTCACTGTGTTCAGGACAAGGAAATATTTACAGGGATTAAAGCATGGCTGGATATAAGGGGTCAGAGCAGAGCAGGATGGAAGGTGACAAGAGCAAGGTCAGGGCTGAGTAGCATGAGCCATCAAGAGACTGTCCTGTCCACTGGCCCAGTAGAATCAGAATCATAGAATATCCTGAGTTGAAAGGGACACACAAGGATCATCAAGTCCAGCTCCTGGACTTGCACAGGACAGCCCCAAGAATCCTACTATGTGCCTGAGAGCATTGCCCAAATGCTCCCTGAGTTCTTGTCAGGCCATGACCACCCTGACCTCATGTAGATACATAGGTATTTCCACCTCAGTAGGTTAAAAGCAGCTTGCACAGAACCCTGATAAATGCACATCGATAATCACTGATCCCCCACGTGCTGCAGCACCGACTTTGCAGTGATGTTAAGCAGATTTTGTTGTCTCTGGGTTTTTTAGGGCTCCCCTCCAGCAGCTCCCAAGGGCCCCACTCTTAGAGGCAGATTGCAGCCATCCCAGTCTGCCTGGCCATGAGCATTTTCACCACCTTGATGTATGTTCCCAGTGCTCTCAGAATCTGTCCGAGAGCTGCTCAGTAAAGAGCAATTGGATTTACGAAGCTCATTCTTGGATGGGAAGTGCTGGCAGGGCGACAGGACAGATCCTGCAGATACCAACTTAGCTCTGTCCAGGTAGGATCACAGCCCTGCAACCCAAAGGGTGGGAGGCAGAGCTCATGCCACGAGCTCTGTAACTCATCTCCTGCCAATATTTTGGCCTGGATTGGGATGCAGCATGAGCAGGGCTGTGGGCTGCACACAGAAACACCTGCATGGACACAAAACAGCATGATGAGCAGAGCTGGACACAAAACAGACCTGTCAAGACATTCTCTGGGAAAACTGAGCTGTTTCTACATGGACCTCTGACATGTTGGTCTGAAAAGCAGCAGCCAGAGAGGGGGGACCAGCCCCATTATCACACTGGGGGATGCACAGGCTGAAAGTTGGTTGAAAGATGCAACTTCCCAGCCTGGCTCATCTCTGTCCAGCATTTTTTACGTATTATTTCCATCTGAACAAGACTGTGAATGTGATTGACCTGTTCAGATGGGAGCCTGCTCTCCCTCCTGTGCAGAGATGAAGGAAGGCTCTGGGGAGAAGCAGGGAGAAGGCGGCAGGGTTGAGGAAACCAGATTGGCCTCACTGGGACATGACATTTGCCACTGCTGCTGCAATAAGAACTACCTGCTCCACACTGCCGTGGTTTAAAAGCCCAGGTCACAGCCAGTAAAAATTTCCATCCTCCCACTCGCCCGTGCAAGCACAGCCTGATCCCTGGGGGAATTCCGCATCAGAACCAAAATATGTCCTAACATTAACATGTGCAAAGGCTTAGACCAGGGCTGTTAAACAAACCCTGATCACTCATTGTTTAGCAGCTATGGATCCAAGTACATAAATCGGTGACAGAGCTCACTGGGAATTCATCCACCTTTCTTTTCTGGAAGTTCTCAAGGAATTCAGCCATAACCCAGCTGATCTCTTCAGTTAGGCAGATGTGTTTGCAGGTGGTGATAATCCCCTGCATGACAGGATAAGCAACATCTGACCATGGGAATAGCTCAGGGAAGGCACAGAGAGCAGGATGAAGGCAGCTGGGAGGTAGATACCGCACAGGGTCATCTCTTCCCTCTATTCCATGGAGTGGGTAGTACCATGATTTCCTTATTATCAGAATTTCTGACAGAGGAAAAAAGTTAAATCATCTTTTTTTCCTCAGAAAATCAGAGGGAACGAGACAGATGCGGTTAGTTTGGCTCACCCAGCCCATAGACAGGTCACTTGCCAGAGTTCACATCTCTGTTCCAGCCTCATCCAACTCAGCTACCCAACTTCCAACCACTGCCACAAGTGAAACCATCTTTACCCCCTTATTCCAGAATCCCACAGGCTGGAAGGCTACCAACTTTTCCCAAAGCTGGACTCAGAGCCTTACCCAGTCAAGATAATACAACCCAGTACATGGTTAATCATCACTGCAAAGAGTCTCTGCTGTCAGGTCTGTGTTGCTCCACTTTCTAAAAGCTGATATTCACAGCAGCAGGGATTTCAACCACTGTGATCCCTGAGCTGTGGGATTTCCACATCCTTCAGGCTCAGATAAAATGGCGCGCAAACTCCCTTCCTCTCTGGTTTTGGCCCCAAATTCAGACCAGGACCTGAGAAATTTTTCTCAGCTGAGATTTAATTGAAATGGGTATGTTCCCATGGAAAGTTGCAGTTTCAATTATATCAGCACTTTTTATGGGGAAAAAAAATTAATCGGAAAACATTCCAGTCAGATCTAGACAAATTTGCTAATATTCACCCAAAAAATACACTCATGGCAGACTTGTGTCTCATTATCAAGACGTTTGGGCTTTCAGGTTATACCCAGAAATCTTTCTGATGTAGAAACAAGGCATGAAAGGCTTTGGATTGATGACTTTAATATATCTGTCTTTCCTTGATTAGGAGTGTTAGTGTTGGCCTGCCTTTGTTCTGCTGGAAAGTCTTTTCTGGATTCAAAGGCATATTTATTGCAATCTCTAAATTCTTCAACTGAACAGGGAAAGGAGGCTGAATACTTAATAAAGACTTCCTTCCTCCCAGTGTTATTTATTCATTGGATAAAGATAGGCTAAAATAAACATAAATTACTCGTAGACTTAAAAACTTCAGTGATTAAAACATCATTCTCCTGTGAATGCTCCACATTAATTTCTTGATTTCTACGACACTATTTCTCAGTTCCTCCCATTCAGCCTAAATTATCTCAGATGGCAGACAAAGCCAATCTTTATCATGAATGAAGGTAACAAATTTTTGGAAATAAAGCACTGTGTGCTTTGTGCTTTCTGAGGTGAAATTCCTTAAATTGGGAACCAGTTAGGGCTAAATATGGCAAAAAAAAAAAAAGTTTTCTGACTGCTGATCATGCTAGAACCCAACTGGTATCCAGAGTCAGGCAGGTAAAGGGTTTGATGCCAGCAAATGGAAAGGGTTTCCTTCTACACAATGCATGTAATGAATTTGTGGGACTCATTGCCAAAGAAGGTTATGAAGACTAACATTATGCATGAGATCACAAAGGATTTATTAAAAATTGTGGAGGATTTTGTTGGGATAACTTAGCACGGTGATCTGGCTGCAACTTCTACGTCACAAAATCTCTAAAATACTGAAAAACAATGGCAGGGTCTGCGTTGTTCTGGGCATCTGTGTTTCAGATCCATTGAAGGGGCAGCAGACTGAGGTGCACAGGCAGAGTTTAGTAGTTATTTACTGACCAGGGTGACAAGGAAAGATTGGGGATTAAGGACATAATTCTATATTTAATAGGATATGGAGAATAGGTTTTCAACTGCTGTAAGTCAGTTTGTGTTCTTGGTTTTCCACAAGGCTCTGGAGATTTTCCTTTCCCAGGGATCTGGTGCTCTTTGTCTTTTCCTGACTGCCAAGACATCGATTTCCAGCATGCCCTCAGGAACATTGCAAAGGGTCCTGGCAAAGCTCTTGAGACTTGCTAGAGTTTTCCTCATGTCCCTTCAATCTCTGGATGTTCACAGGACTCTGACTGAAGTCCTGTGCCCACACAGCCCACACAGGTGTCCTGATGGAGATGTTCAGACACTTCAGCACCGTCCAAATGCAGGGGAGCAAGCCAAGGAGCCTTTCTCCAGCACCAAGCCATGTATCTTCATCTCTTGTCCCTTGATCTTAAGCCTTTTCTCTCCCTTCAGAACTGCCTTCAGCAGGGAGGGGAGGATTTCTTAGGAGAAGTGCCCCAAGAACAGCTAAGAGCTGGTTTGGGAGGGTTTTGATACAGCTTGGACTTTACTTAGTAATGAGCAATATGTGCCTCTTGGAATTCACCAGCCACTTGGACTTTGAGTGGCTGGAGAAAGGTGTAAATCAAGTCCTCTAAAGTAACCATGATAAAAAAAGCCAGTCCTCAGAAATAAAGGCAGAAACCCTCTCTTAGCAGCAGAAGGATACTGTGCATACTAAGCACAGAGTGGGCACCTACTTGGCAGCCCCTCCTCCCCTTCCCACAGGACAGCTTTATCTCTTCCTACAAGATTTGCCACCATCTCAAAACATCTTGAGGTTTCTTTCCCTGTCATTCCCTAAATAAACTTTTCTAATGTCCATAATATGAACTGATCCCAGGTTCTCCAAAGACAGATGGCTCTATCACAGATCACTATCAGATACTGACGTAACACTCCAGAACTTTGCCTTCCTCACTTCCCACCCCTTGTGATACCCTATTTCACTAAAGCAATTCCCAGCTAGCAGCCCAGCAGCTGAAAATTATATGTAGAGAGGAGTTCTGCTCCTGCTCTGAAGGATTTATGCCAGCTGACTCAGTTTCTGGAGGCAGCTAGGGAGAAAGGTCACCTCCAAACAAGAACAATTTGTCTGGCAAGTTTTGTGGTTTCTGCTGGTAGACACAGACTCGACCTGGGATGGTGGCAGCCCATGGAAAACAGGAGATTTCAGACCTTTCTCTTCTGGTTTGATTAGCATAGATCCCCTGCAGAACTGACATCATATGCCAAGCTGTTTGGGATAAGAGGCAACATCCACCTCTGAGCCAGTGGCTTTCTCTGTGTGAGTCAGTGGGGTTCAAGGCAAGGACCAGCCTGACCCAGGGAGCAGAGCTCAGAGGTGCACCAAGGCCTGGTGCATGCCCAGAAATCATCACACTTATTTTTGCTGGGAGTCTGATATCTAGGAGGTCTTCTGGGTGTCTCTCCTGCTGGAGGGGATGCTGAGCATCACTCTGCGTGCATGGGGAAGGCTAAGCCAGAGCTGGCTCGTGCACACCACAGGGTAATGCTGCAGGAAGGTGCCCTAAAGCACCACAGGTACATGAGGCGAAGTGGGAAACATCAGCCTCAGAGGCATGATCCTTACTGTGCTGCATTTCAGCTTTCCTTCTGTCCCCAGACTAGTGAATGCCACCCCTCTGGCTACTTGCACCAGCCTGCAGAGCACAAATGCTGACAGAAGAGCCACAGACTGCTCCTGTCCCCCATATGCTTCCAACACCCAGCCAAGGCTACTCCATGTGAATGTAATCGAGACATACTTCAGAGTTAAACATCCTGCAGTTCAGAAGGGGCTGCCAAAGGAAAAAAAAATAGTTTCCTTCCTTTCCTTACATTTTTCTGGCTGGATACACTTCAGGGTCTTCTCTGGTGTTCATTAGTCTTCTCTCCCCTGTTCCCACTGAACGCATGCATCTCTGATTCAGCACAGGCCAGGAGCACAAGTCGAAACACTGAAAATCCCATGCTTGATACCAGGAATCACTATCATTTTCCCCCGTGCTAGCTCTGATGTCCAATGCTGTGTGATTATGGAAGCTCTCACTCCCCTTTTGACCTCTCAAGACAGCACCACTATGTCCTCTGAGAGTACCTCCTTTTCTAGGTGTGCTTTGGAGCCCTCTCCCACCTCTGAAATAGAAGAGTAGAGCACTGCGTCAAGCCTAGAGAGAGATATCAGGTGTCCTGACACTCAGTTTTGTGTTCAGCATCAATTTCCAAAGAATTGCACCAAAAGAAACCTCACCAGGAGGTTGTTGTCTAATGCCACCCAGTTTGTTCTTTGATGTATGTGAAAAAGCACTTCACCTCCCCTTGGGCTGGTCCTTCTGCTCCCAGATCTCAATCCCTTCCTTGTCCCCAGACAGAACTGGAGAAAATAGCAGCTTCTCCTGAGCCTTACACCCTGCAAAGGACTCAGAGTAACCCCAAAAAGCCGGGCCAGTTGAACAATACACTTGTTTTATCCATTTAACTAACTCAGATTTTTCTTCGTGAGTTGCTTTCGCTGACCCTGCAGCACAGTTTGCTGCCCTGCTCTGCAGCCCAGACCATCTTCCCAATCCCAAATCCCTGCAGCAATCATGCTCATCATCAGAGGAAACACCCTTTGTAGCAGATATACAGCAGCAGAGGGTTTTGCTGGCTCTGCCCATGACCCTGGGAGGCACCAAGCCCATTCTTTCACCCCATGGCATTTTATCATCCCTATGAGTCCAGCCACTGTCCCAAGGTAGACACTGGCATGGATGTCAGCTCCCTTGAGGAAAAGGAGACCAAGGTGCCAATGAATATTATAGCCCTGACAGCTGGATTTACACTTTGTTCCTCTGTTTTCACAACTTGTTGCTCTGCTTTCTGTCCAGCCCGACTTCTAATACCCCCCTCCCTCCTCTCTCTTTACGTATAGATATTTTATTGCAAACACTCTGGCTTTTACGACCGGATTTTTCATGCTCTGGACCACTTCCCCCATCAATTCTTTTGTCACTTTTACTGTCAGCTGCTCCTGGATAAAAATAACAAGAAGAGCCAGGTTTTGTGAGCTGGTCTGTTCTCTGGGGGAAACCTACGGAGAACAAGGGGAAAATTACACTGAATAACCTGCCAGGAGAAGCAGTTGTTAATAACAACATGCCGAGTGAAGAGCCCAATGCATTATAACTCACTATTTAATTGAAATGATGACCTCCTTTCAGATCTTCTTTTGACCAGAGCGTTCATAAGTCAGTCTCTCACAGTCCACCCCAGCCTGAGCTGGAAGCACACAGATGCTTCTGTAACTCCCCAGTGAGACCCTGTTCCCATCAGAGCTGAGCTTTGTCCTGCTTCCACCCAACGATGGAAACCACCAGCCCTCTCCCAGGCAATCCTTAGTGACTGATTTTAAAGGCATCATGCCATGAAGAATAATAATAATTCCATAATTCCAGAGGAAAACTCATCCATTCTCAGACCCAGTACCTAGCCTCACAGTCCCATACCAGCAGTGTCTCATTAGGAATGGGGAAAGCTCCAGAGCCAGGAAAGACAGCTGGTTCTCCTTGCTTGCACCCTGTGAGCTTTGAAGCTCAGAAGTCAGAATAATCCGTAATTGCACACTTGATGTAACTAATGCTGGTTTTCTACCACCTTTGAGTGACTAGAAAGGGACTCTGTTAGAGAGGGATCTTCATCAAACCCACCAGAGCTCAGCCGAGCAGAGTTGATCCTGCTTCTCTTCTTAACCTAAGCCCAACAGTCACTATTTCTATCTCAGCAGGGAAACACTCCTGAGATCACACTGGAAAGTCATCTTTTATACTGTTAAACCACTGGCACAGCCAGCATTCTTCTAAATGATTCCCTAACACAAAAATCAGGAGCTTTCTGATTGAAAGCAAATCTTTCCCATCAGGCAGCTTGCATACAGCCACCTTGTCTTGGATGTAAGGAGTGTTCAGCTGTACAGATGTGCCCTGGTCATTCCCACTGAGCTCAGGGTAGTGGGAAATTCCCTGACTCAGGCGAATTTACTGTTGCAGGCACCAGTGGCCTGTGCAGGTGAGTTGGCATTGGATCTGCTGCCCTTCTTGCCCAAGCATGGCTCAAACTATAGAGCTTTGTAGGACTGTTCCTTATGGGGACCAGGAGTCAGTGTGGCAGCCAGAGACTTTGCTCCACGTTTGCTTACAAAACCAGCAACTGGAACTCATCCTTCACAGCAGTTCCTAGCTGCTGTGATCAGCAGACCTGTTCTCTGCTGGCTTCTGTGTCCAGAAAAGTTCCATCTCACTGCTTGTCCTCCTCCAAAGTTGTTCTCCTGGCTTCCCACTCGCCAGCACCCAGCCCTGGTTTTAGAAACTCTGAGACACCTCTCAGCCTGCGCCTTTCTGTACCTCCACCTTCTGCTCCTCGTGCTGTTTGTATTCTCCAAATTATCTTCCTTTTAATCTTTGCAAAACAGACCTTCCTTGGCTGGTTCTCAGACATTAAAGAGAGGGCACAAGCAGGCATTTTTCTTCTCCACAGCACAAGTCTGTGGGCTGCAGTTTTAGCTCTTTCCCTTTCCTTCCCAAGGCAGGGTTGACTGCGCTTCTCATAGCAACTCACAAGGGTTTGTGGAGATTCACTTGAGCAGTGCTTCCAAAAGTTTCATAGAATCCTTAAATGGTTGGATAGGACCTTAAAAACCAGTCAGTTTTGAACCCTCTGCCATGGGCAGGGACACCTTCCACTATCCCGCGTTGCTCCAAGCCTCATCCAACCTGGCCTTGGACACTTCCAGGGATGGGCCATCCACAGCTTCTCTGGGCAACCTGTGCCAGGGCCTCACCATCCTCACAGTAAAGAATGTTTTGCTAATATCTAATCTAAACCTGCCCTCTGTCAGTTTACCCCTTGTTCTATCACCCCATGCCCTTCTCTTTGAGTAGATTGCCAATTTCTGGTAGAATAAAAGCCAACTCTGAAAAACAAACCAGGCACTGCTGCACTAACAAAAGAGAGAGCAAAATTCATTTCACTTTACTACAGGCTTCCAACAGTTAAGCATCAAAGAAGAGTCCATCATTTAAATTTTTCTCTTATTAGTATCTGAACAGACCATCCCATGTGTATTGTAGCTGAGTCTTTCCAGATGTTAATTATTTCTGATAAAAATACCTTCCTGTAAAGATAGAAGATTCTCCTTTAAGTGTTTGCATATCTGCCATATAACAAGGGTTACAGTAAACGAGGGCTAACTTTGGCATAAAATTCAATTCCTTGCAGGGAAAGAAAAACTTGATTTAGAGTCTAATAATCGTCTTTTGAAAATTATGCTGAAAAAATAATTTATCAGTGTTTTTTCACAAGCACGGAAGGGAATGTAGTATAGCAGCTCATAAACACCTGGAAAATGAAGCAGCTCATCTCCAGAGATATGAATTTCATTTGTATTACAAACTAAACAAAGATACTAAAGTTGCACAGGTTTTTTCATTTGCATTCATGAGACTGAGAGTTTCACAGACAAAATGACACAATTGTGACTGTAATTGGCAGGAGAGTGCAGTTCCCAAGTTGACAGGAAAAAAATTTCCTGTCCAAATTGGATTCATATCAGTAAATGCCTCATTTTTAGTTCCCTACAAACTGGAAAGTTTCCAACCATGGTGCACACCCACCAGAGTTGGCATTTTATCAGCTCCACATCAGAAATTGATACCAACTGTGCTGCAGTGCCACGGGCAGTGCCCACATTCCCCTGCTCCCGGGGTTAATCCCTCTGTGAACTCACCCAGGGCTCCAGAACTGGCAGGTTCCAGAGTTCCTGGCCCATGATCCTGGCCAGCTTCCACTGAAGCCTAACCTTGGGCTCAGTAAAATCACTTTTAACCCAGGTTTTTTTTCAAATGAAGAATTTAATGTTTGCTAAACTGGTATTTTCCCATGACTCTTTAGCGAAAAAAAAAATAATGTTAATATTTCCAGTTGCTACAGTAGGTTTTTTATGTGCCCGTCCTTGATTTTACATGGACATCTATGCAACCTCTCCTACCCAACCAAGGGCCAAGCATGCATAATACAACCACGTAGTAAGTAAAAGTGGTTATTTCAGACAGCCTGGAAACAGGACATAAAACCACAGATTAAAAATAACTTATACCACATGAAGTCAAGGTTAAAAACTTATCAGCAATTTTCAGGTAAGCAAGATACACAGTGCAGGTGCTAAAAAAAAAAAGGCATTGCAAACACTAGGAAATTACTTTTATTTTAAATTTAAAGAAATCTAACTACTTCAATGTAAAGAAACACATAGGTAGGATAGCCAAAAATATTAACTCTAACTGTAGCAAGTCCACATTTCACTGTGATGTCTGCTCTAATTCTATTTTAAGTCATCATATAGATTGAGCTGCCTGAGGTCATGTTCGATACTCTCACTTTTCTCTTTTGTGATGCAATTCAGACAAAATTAACAAACGGACGTCAAGAGGCTTAAAAAAGTGGTTTTGCAGAAGGACATGTAGGCAGTGGAATTTTCTTGCAATAACAGTCTTCTTGCTGGAGTTGTTTAAATCTGGATGAGGCGCTTGAGAACGAAGCAAAGAGACAATCTCGTCGTGCTCCTGCCGGGGCATGTGGACAGGATGACCTAACAAGTCTTTCCCATCTGCCATCCCTGTGGTTCTCTGAGAAATGAAATCCCAAGAGACCCAGGGCCTGATCCTGAGAGGTGAACACAGAGGACCAGACTTCGCCCTGCTTAGGCTTTGCTATAAATAAATTTGTGTTTGGGCCAATCACTGGCATTTGCCTCTTTCTCAATCCTTTCAGTCAGAACCTCTTGGCATTTAACAATGTGATTTTTCCAGCAATATGTGAATTGCTTTCACTTCTATGTTTTTCCCAGCTGTCTGACTCAGAAATGTGGGCTGACTTGGTTAAATCAAGGGTGTCAATGCTAGAGAGATGGGCAAAGGTGTCAAAAAAAAAAAAAAAAAGAGAAGAAAAAAATCCCACATCCTTATTTTGCAAATATTTGTGCAAAGGGAGAAGTGAATCTGCCTCTCGTGTGTCTCCCCTTTCCTGAGTTTATAGTGAGAATGCCAGTGGATGGCTTTTCTGGCAGGAAAACTGGTGTATAAAGCACATGTTGAGTGAACATTCAAAAATAATTCAAAAGGGTTAATTTTTGTGGTGCAGCCTGATTCTGAATGTCATTAATCTCAACAAAGATCAAAATCTTTGCTGTTTAACCTGTGTACCCTGCAAAAAGTTAACCAGACATGAAACTGTCACTAACTGAGAAATATTTACCACCACAAGATGAAAAATAATATCCCATAATATGTACAATCAAGAAAACCTTCATCCCCTAGAGGACAAATTAAAAACAGAAAAGGAGGCTAAATTCCTGGCATGTGTTAAACTGAATTCTGTTCTCAGCCTTTATTTCATTGTTTTCATATGTGCCTTCCAATCTGGGGAAAGCATTTGACAACATTTTAGGACTGTTCAAATTTTTTTGGTGAGAAGCTACTTATTTGCATGAAATCCACCATTTTCTGTCCAACTGGTAATTTACACAAGAAGTTTCCAATTTTTCTGCAATAATTTTGGCCTTCAAAAATGCCCTGGGACAGACATCTCAGTCCATCTAATGGATGTTATCAATTTAGTCACATAATCACAGAATGGTTGAGTTTGGAAGGAACCACTGGTGGGGTCACATGGTTCAAGCCCCCCAGTGTGAGTTGCTGAGAATCTGAGAATTATTTTCACTCAGCTTTCAAACACGGAAAAACTGGAACTTTAAATATGCTAAAAATCATGTGAAGTTTACAGAAAATGGCCTTATTTCACATGCCCATCTGAGGGCGGAAGGTGGCCTTCTAGCACATCCAAAGTTCTTCCCCACATGCGGGCCCCACTAACAAGATCAGCAGCAGTGTTGATGTCAACCTGCTGTGTCCTGTGTCTGGCAGCTCCAAGAATTTGTCATCACCAGGGTTGCCTCTCAGTTCTTGACGGAGAATTTCTTCCCCTTCATGCCCCACTGGGCCAGAGGCCCAGGAATCAACTGTGGAAAAATGCTGATGAAAAAAGATAGCATCTGATAAAGATAAAAGCTTCCAAGTTACATTAAGCGGCACAAACACATATTATAATTTCTGCAGCAAAAGTGGCTAGAGAGTTTTTCCAGGCCTTTTCCCACCCACAGAGGGTCCTGAATCCTGGATAAGACTTACTACATCTGTTCCATTAGAGTCCTCCATCATTCAATAATGAAACCTCCACGCAGCCGAACTCAGACCAGAACACTGCTCCTTGACACCCCAGAACGAGATATAAAGGGGTCTTTTAGTGTACAAATGGGTGATTTCCTCCTTCTGATTCATTCTCTGGTTTTCATTTGCCATTTCCTGTTCACCCGTCACAGAATCACTGTCCATGGTGAAGGTAAGGCGTGGATCCAGTGTGTGGCTGCCTCGAAAGGCCACTGAGCAACAAGATTGGAGGTGAAGATGTCCAAGTTGAATGAAGAAAATGTCTTGGCAGACATTGTTACTTTGACAGGTGGTAAGGACCTGGGGATGGGCAGGGGGATCTTTAAGGCCCCTTCCAACCCAAACCATTCTGTGATTCTCTGACATTCCTGGGTCTCTGTACCTTTTTCAATACAGATTGATCTGTGTCCATTTTGGACAGAACCACACCATGCACTTTTAAAAAAGGCAACAAAGAGAATGTCCTCCATGGTTATATTCATTGTCCCTACCTTTCCACCCAAGGCCTGTGTCTGGAAGGTGCTGAGTTCTTCCTGGTGGAAAAATGAGGCATTTTCTTCCCATATCCCCATGGTCTCAGCATTTGACTGCTGGACTGTGTCCTGAGCTTCCACCCAGCCTGATTGGGCTTTGGAAGTTGACACAGCAACTTCAGCAACACAGTTAATCTGTAATAATCAAGTTGGTTATCAATGATAATGTGAAATGCATTTTTGGGAAAGGCTGGGGCCACGCTGGGGAATGACTCCGTGTAAGGAAAACACAACTGCCTGCTCCTTCTCCCAGGATTTTCCCCGCACTGAGCTGGAAGACAGGCTGATCAGAAGGTCACCAGGCAGGCAGTGAGGTCAGGGAGGACTGCACCTACTGCCAGTGGTGGAGATGACCATGCTGTGCCTCTCCAAAGGATCTGGCTGTAGGAAGCTCCCACTGGCATAGATTTCTCAACACAGTGCCAAGAAAGTTATTCGAGGAAGTGCACAGTGCTGCCTGATGTGCCCAAGTCAAGGCATAAACCTTCTGTCCACAGCAGTCAAGTCCTCAGTCTGTGCAATGCCTTGCCCATCCCAAAGTGACTGGTTCCAAGGGGCAGAAACTGAGACCTGTTTATCTGAGCCCTGAGAAGAACAGAGGCAGCAAAGATAGAAGGAATTAGGCTGCTCTGTGCCTGGTAGGTTCGTGCGTCGGTACATCTAGCCATGAATGAAAGCTACTCCTCTTCAAAGGATGACCACGTTCCTATCTCAGCCAACAGCAAAACACTCAGCAGTTTCAGTGGCAGCAGAAAACAGCCTCGGGGAAAAAAGGGCAAAAAAAGGCAGCAAATTCACTGTTGCCATAAATGTACCTGCATGTCAGCTTTCTATCTGCAAAGGCCTGGTGTGAGCCGACCTCATCCCCATCACCACGAGCCATCAGCCTGTGCATGGGTGGCCAGGGCAGGTTCACGGCAGGGTGGACATACATCAAGGAGCTTCTGAGCATCAGAACCCTGCTCCGCCCAGAAGGAAGGCCCCACAGGTTGACATGGCCCATGTTAGGTAGTGCTCAGGAGACACAGGGATTTTGCTAATCCATCATGCCAGACCAAGGAGACAGATGAGGGGAATTAGATGTGGGCTGGGAGCCTCCCAGCATTGCAACAAGGCATCGTCATCCAGTGGTTGCTCATTCTCTGTTGATTTCAGAGGCTGTGCATGTCCTCATCACCCCATGCTGCTAACACTGTGCAGATGAAGGTGATAGTACTGGGAAGGGTCTTTGGGGTGCTGTTTCAAAAGACAGATTTCTTCAGGATTCTTTTTTTCCCAGGAAAAAGAATAGAGGCCAGGCTCCAAGGCAGATTGCCAGGCAAGGATCCTGGAATCTCCAGCTCTGGGCATTTCACCTGTGAAGCATCCTGAACATCCACAGAAAGCCCAGGCTGCCCAGGAGCCCCCACACTAAGCAGCAGATAAACGTGGCAGGAACCAGGCAGACATGCACTACAGGCCATTTGGCTTGGGGCTTTATCAACCCAACTGGATTTGCAAGCATGTCAGTGCCATGTAGTGCTCCAAGGAATGAGAGGGTCTGGACAATACTCCCATCCTAAGGGCAATTATTCTTTATTTGTCTAGTTCATCACTTGGGCAGTTTGTCTGGTGGGGCAGGAATGGCTTCTCGTTTCATCTATTCGCAACACCTCCTTTCTGAAAATCCTGCAGAGAAAATTAGAACATGATAGACTTGGAGATGCAACTTTTCTCTTGGAGATACAACTATTCTCTTGGAGATATGCCAATTTCTTTTTCTTTTCTCTTCCTTTGTTTTTTTTGTAAGGGAGAGAACTGTTGACAACTTTTATGGGAGAAGGAAGAATAAGTATTTTATAAGATGAAAGAGGGAGGCAGGTGCGACATGAGTTCTCATCTTACAGAGCTGTGGCTG
This sequence comes from Callaeas wilsoni, assembly GCA_013398955.1. Taxonomy (NCBI): domain Eukaryota; kingdom Metazoa; phylum Chordata; class Aves; order Passeriformes; family Callaeidae; genus Callaeas; species Callaeas wilsoni. The sequence goes on from VWPU01006271.1 coordinate 72,799, forward strand.
TAATGAGAAGGATTAGGGCATGGGTTTTTCAGGCATTCATCTCCAGCTCTTGTATAAACAAAACTCTTATCCATCAAGTGAAGGCTTCATGTCCCAGGGAATGTAACATTTTTTTCCTGAGAGCTCTTCAAAGGAAAAAGAAAATGTAGTTCCAGAGCTGCACAAATTTCTGTAAGCCATCGTCACGGCTGATGTCACCATAAATAAACAAAGGAATGCTGGGGCCAACCATGACAAAAATGTCAAATTCTTCCTAGAACAGTTACCTTGCCTGCTCTGAGAGCAAAGCAAGCTCTTGTCCTGCTGGACAGAGGGTCCTTTGGAAAATGGAACAGAGCCTGGAAAGGCCACAGAGGCCTAATTGCTGACCCATATTGTCACAAGTACCACCATTTTTGTCAGTGGACAGAAAAGCCCCAAAAAAATTGTGCTCCAGGCCAGTCCTTCCTCATCATCCCTCACTTGTGTGGCCAAGGGTTTACATGTCGAGGATAGGGGCATTATCCTCTAACAAAACAAATGTTTGTTCTCTCCTCCTGAGTTTGCCTGAGAGGAATGAAAACAGGATGAAATGGTTTGCATGAATGGCACCTGCACCTAGGAGGCAGTGCAGGTTGAGACTCCCTCCAGGTGAGGACACCCATGCTTAGGTGCTCCCATGCAAATTTGGTGTCCGAATTTCCACTATAGGCAGTGAAGTTATAGTCAACAACCCTAGGACTCGATCCAGCCCAACCTCCAGTAGATACCCAGCTTGAGGTGGATTTACTTGCCTGAAAGGAGACACCTAGAAACATCTGAGGTGCCCAAGGGTGTCTAAGTCATACACTTGGGGCTGGAGTGTTTCAGCAACTGCATCCTATCCACAACTGCTACATGGGGGTCAATGACATTGACAAATCAGGTACAGATCTGTCCTTGGGAAACATAAATGCTGTGTTTGCCTTGTGTTTGCCTAAATGATTCCACAAAGTTTAGAAACAGTGTTAGGCAACTGTGCCATCTTTCCTGTGAGGTCTGAAAAAAACCAAGCCTTCAGCTCCCAATGGTACCAGAGCAGCATTTCCCCTGAAAGCTCTGAGGACACATCTCAAAACAATCACCATTCTCCAGCTCAATGTCATGCTGTATCAATACAACCTCTTGATTTTCAGAAATATTCGTTATATTTTGGGCTTCCTACTATTAATGCACCATTTCCCACCTAGTCTTTGCAGTGGCTTCACCAGCAATGGTGGAACCTCTGTGCAAATTCTGATCATCCTGTTTGATATGAGTTTCTTCATCCTATAAGGCTCCATTTGAATGTCAGTCATGTTAGCCTGTTTCCACTAGCTCAAAAATAAGGATTCAGAAGAAAACCCTGAGTCACCAGGCTGTGTCTGAACCCAGGGTCTGTATCCTCAGGACTGTTTCAATGTCTCCATTCGGTGTAGATGTCTCCACACTGCCAGTTCCTTTAGCATGGAGGCTGAGACAACAACAGAACATAACTGCATCCATTTTCCCACTAAAATAAGGATTTCTTTCAGTCCATCCAAGATGTTTTCATTCCCTGGCTCTGGTACACCAAGCTGTATGTACATCATCTCTCCTGGACCCTTCAGCCATCCCCTGAGACCAGTAGTAGAACAAGCTGTGTGAGTCAGCATCCTGCCTCTAGCAGTGGACGCCCAAGAAAGAACATAGGCTTAGAAAAATATGTAACAATATTTCCTTGAAACACTTCCCAGCATTTAGCAGCTTGTGGGTTGGGAATTTCCCAGGTAAGAAAAGGAATCTTTGCGTCTCATAGTCTTCAGTGAATTTTTCTTCCAGACATTTCCAGTCTCTTTTGGAGCATACACAAACTTTGCATGTGCACAACCTCCTGCAGCAAGGCACTCTACAGGTTTTATAACACATGTGACCAACCACCTCTTTTTTCTTGAGCATAGCTCTCAGTAATTCTTTTTGGTGTCCTCTAGTTCTTGAATTAGCGGGGGCTATGGAGAGTCATCCTCGAGTCTCCATCTTAGTGCTGCTGGAGTAATATTGCCCTATGTCCTTTCAGTCCTCAGTTTTCCTTAAGTCCCAAAATTTGGCTGCACTGCTTCTCCCCATTGCAGGTCAGCAGAGGGAGCTGATGGTCTGAGCCCTTCCAGCAGCTGCTGTCACTTTCCATGTTCCAGCTTTTAACACTCAGTGTAAATATAAAACAATACCCGCTGTTTCTCCCGGCTGCATGGCTGAACACTTCAGAGGAATGAAATCAAATAGCCAAGAAAGGCAATGCACTCAAAAGGAAGAATACTGGTAAATAAGATAATGTTTTATTCAGAACTGAGACAAATTTCAGGCCTTGTCCTAAGACAGCAGCCAAGAGAAAAAGAAAAGTAAGAAAAAACAATCCTAATTCAGACTCCTCAACAAGGCTGACAACTTGACTTTGTTTTTAACCAGTTGTCCTCTTATGCGTTATCAGAACATGAAAGATCTTGCCTTGACTGTCATGAACAGTGGGGTCTGCAGGAGGAAAGCTTGACTTTTGTAGGAAATCCACTTTAAGTCACAGAGATGTCACCTGAACTGTCTGTGCCTCAGTTTCTCCACTCCTCTATGCTTCATCCATTTTATTATAGCTGCATCAGGACAAGGAACATGTCCTAGAATCACAGAGTACGGAATGATTTGGGTTGGAAAGCAACCTAAAGATGACCCAGTTCCAACTCCCTGCCATGGAGAGGGACACCTTCCACTAGACCAGGTTGCTCAGAGTCCCATCCGGCCTAGTCTTGAAAACTTCCAGGGATGGGGCAGCCACAGATTCACTGGGAAACCTTTGCCAGGGCCTCACCACCTCATCATCCTTGTCACACGTTCAGCTTGAAGGAAATTATTCTCTGCAACTGTCTGAAAAAGCTCAGTTTCCAGGGTCTTTCCCCAAATTCTTGAGTACGTTTCCCCTGAACACTTTCTGCACTGTAAAAGGACTTTGCCTGAGCATAGGGGAAACCAAGAGCAGGGGAGATGTTGCCCAAGAGGTCTGCCATGAGAATCAGGACATGGGAAGCTCTGTCTGCAAACCCTGATCTCCCTACGTGTCCCTAACCCAAGCCCTGGACCCACCAGCTGAAATGTGCTCCCTGGGAAGCCAGCTGCATCAGAACAATCAGGAGCCTGATGCCTTCCAGTCTTCCAGAAGCTTCAGGGTGAAACAAATCTGGTTTTGGTCCGATTTGGACCCAAACCAGCTCATAAAAAAAAAAATTACAACCCAACACTTGATGAGATTTCCTGCCAAGAGGAAAGCCAGTGAGCTCTCGCTCCCCTCCATCACCCTTGGTTTTGGCATCCTCCAGGGCCCACGTGCTTTGGCCAAGTTTTGTTTGATCCGCAGTGTAAAGGAGGCCTGTGTCTCTGCTTCTGGCAGCTGGATTGCACCACCGGGTAATTCTGTGGCTAAACTGTTTAAGTAATGTTAATGGCTTTACAAATTCACTTTCAAAACAGCCTGAAGTGTAAAGCCAGCGGAGCTGAAGCAGCATGCTGGGGCTTAGGCATGTTTAGATAAGAGTGGGTGCAGAATAAGCTTTCCACATGAGCTGCAGGAACCAGAGATATCTGCCTCTTAACCACCTCTCCTGCACTGCAAAGGGGTAGATCTTTGCTGCAACAGGGCAAGGATGGGAAGCCAGCACAGCTAGAGGCTTTGGGATCAGTATTTTTGTTCTTCTTGGCAGCCGACTCCCTGTGTAGCAGGTGCTGTTGGAGAAAACCACAGAAGAGCCATGGGTAGTCTCAGGTTTTCAAAACAGCAATAAATAAAATAAGAAATAAAAAATAAAAGGGTTAGCCAACCGTGCTGAATGTACAATGAAAAGTCAAGATTTAACACAAGGCAAATCTGTCTCATACCCACCTACTTGAGGCAAAATTGCAATTCTCTGGCAGGTGTCCAGCTTTTATTCAGGATGCTCCTTGGCTCCTCAGCTGGGCAAGAGGAAGTTGAGGAGCGCAACTAGAATACTTGCTAGAGGGCAAGACTGAGCTACGTGAATCTGGGGAGAGTGCAAGCCACAGGGATACAAGTCCAAAAGCAGAGGCACAAACATGGCAATGTGGACAATGACCATATTTCCCCATCCAGACCTTTTCTGGGCTGAGCACAGAAAGCTGGGAATGCCAGAGCTCCCTGTGCTCCTGTGTATTTGCACACTGACCCTCCCTGGCACCTGCACTGGCTTTGTGCCCACCACGGGTCATGCTGTGATTGTGATAGTCATAACAGCATCACGCAGGATTATCTGTGCCTCTCAGCAGCCCAGATTTCACACGGGTCACCCACTGCATTCCCGTAATCACAGTTGTACTCAATAATCTCTCTTGGCCAAATAAAAGTAGGTTGGGGCTATGTTTGTGCTCTGATTTACATGAGGATAAATCAGCTGTTCCGCCCCAGTGGTCGGCTGTCTACAGGCAAAGGAAGAGTGAGGTAAGGTCAGCACAGACCTCTGGAGTGTCTGCAGGAGAGATTTAATGTCTGACAGCGCTGCTCAAACTTATGTTTAGGAAACCAAACAAGTTCAAAAGAAAAATTAAGCACATGCTTAAACAAGACAGATAATAAAGCACTAAAACAAGTCAGTAACGGGAAGGGGTGGATTTGCCCCTTTGTTCTTGATCCTTCAAATCAAAACCAAAGACTTTTCCAGTGAAACATAACTTATGGCAAGTGAGATACTCTCTGAAACACCTTTTGCCACAAACCATGGAAGATTTAGGGGTTTTACCAAGCAGGAAAGATGGGTTTGCAGCCAGTGAGTGCAGAGTCATTCTCACACTGATCCTGACACCAGCTAAGAGGAAAACCAGATATGACCAGGTAAAACTCAAAGCCCAGACACAGCCCCCATCGCCAAAACAGCATTCATCCTGTCCCTCATAGCTGTGTCCCAACACAAACCAGCAGCTGCTACTTCCCTCTGGATCCAACCCTTCGGTTGTGCAGTGCCCCTGCCAAGAGCATCCACACTGTTCTCAGATGCAAATCCAAGAGAGAAGGAGGCTCGGAGGGAACCTTATCACTCTGTACAATCCCTGAAAAAAGACTGGAGCCAGTCTCTTCTCCCAGGTGACAAGTGACACAACGAAAGGAAATGGCCTCAAGCTGTGCCAGGGGAGGTTTAGATAGGATACAGGAAAAATTTCTTCACTGAAAGGGTCATCAGGCACAGGAAGAAGCTGCCCCAAGAAGTGGTAGAATCACCATCCCTGGCAGTATAAAAAAAAATATGGATGTGGCATTTAAGGACATGGTTCACTGGTGGACTTGGCAGTGCTGGGTTAATGGACTTGATGATCTTAGAGGTCTTTCCCAACCTTAATGATTCTATGATTTATGAAGCCGCTGGCTCCAAACATGCTCTGCACAGAGCTGTTGGTGGCACAGACCTTGCGCAGTCCCAGGGCTGGATCTGGTGGCACAGTCTCATGCTCAGAGCTGGGTTTAGGCACTGCGTGTGGCATGGTCCACCCTGCCATGCCGTTCTCATGTCACACAGTGCTGGCACACCTTCCACTGCACTGGATGGGGACTGCCAAGAGTCCCTGCTCTCTCATGAGCTTCTGCCCTTGAAGTGATGAGAGTGATTTTTCCAGTCAGCTGCAGCCTGGAATAGAAAAAAAATGCTAGTACACACCATTCCATCAAGCTGCCCCATGTCTCCTCCCTTCCAACTGCAATCCCACAGGTTCTGCAAAAAACGAGCTATGTCCAGAAAGACAGGAACAAATCATTTAAAATGGGAAGTCTGGGGGAAATTATTTCACTTTGTCAGGTCAGTAGATGCTCCTCAAACATATTTTTCAATCTGTGCACATCTGGAATTAATACAGATGGTGAATAAGAGCATCCAGAGACTCAGATGTGACGGTTGGCCACTGGTCATCTACAGGATCCTTTTTCTTAGTACTTCCTCCCAAAATTGTTTTGGGCAAATTACTCAGCAATGATGAAAAATCCTGAGGCTGCTGAAGTCAGGAGGAGATCTGCCAGTGGCTCTGAAGATTTGCAGTTTGGTTTTAGTCCTGATGGGAAGAGACAGATCAAACCATGGAATCATGGAATCATTGAATATTCTGAGTTGGAAGAGACTCACAAGGGAGTCCAACCCCTGGCCCTGCACAGGACAATCACAAGAATCCTACCATGTGGCTGAGAGTGTTGTTCAAACACGTATTGAACTCTGTCAGGCTTGGTGCTGTGACCTGGAGGAGCCTGTCCCAAATGCCCTTGTAACCTGTTCATCACTCACGTTGGCTGGGCTGGGGTCAGGTCCCCCCACGGGCTCAGGTGTGTCAGGGTAACCCTGTTCAAAGCACTCACAAAGGAGGCAGCACAAGGAGGAGGCACAAATCCATGTTTGCTGAGGCTGGACACAGCCCAGCAGCCTTCCTTCATCTCTCTCCAGGAGAAGAACGGCCTGTGGTCCCACCTGAGGAGGCTCAAGGGACTTTTATCTTCCCACACCCTCAGTCCCCATGTCCTCAGGGCCTCTTCCAGGTTGCAGGAAGCCAAAGGCACCTCCTGCTGTTCCAGGTTTGCTGCGGCTCGTCCCAGCTCAACCTCTCTGGCACATGTGCCCTGCAGTCCTTCCCCAGCTCTCTGCCCTGCCATGATTCATGGCTCCCCTTCTGCTCTTCCTTATATGGGACTTGGAACTTCACATTTCCTGCACTAGGAAAGCCAATGCCAAAAAGTGCCTCTTTCTATGCTCAGCCACCAGTCCTGTTTGTTCCCCTGGTCCCCTGCCCACGCTGGGCACAGACCCAGCCCGCCCCACAGTGCTCCCCACACAACAGTTCCTTGGGGTGCCCCTGTCCCACACCATCCCCTACCCCACAGGTGCCATTCACATCCACAGGCAGGGGTCTCTTCCCCATATGGCAACCCTTGGTCATTCCCATGTCCTCAAATTATGGTGCATGTGCAGCAGGGCAGATTGTCCAGGGAACACGTCCCTGCTGACCAAGACATGGGAAGTGGCTATGGTGCAGCAACCTCTCTGTTTAATCCTGACTAAGGTGTTCATTTTCATCTAATTGCAGCCAAATCAGAATTTTTGCTTTTATGTTTTGAGGTGAGATTTTTTCTATTTGGGAAAAAAAAAAAAGACTGAGGATTTATTTACGGAGCAAAAATGTAATAAAATTAAAGTAAGTAATAAAATAAAGTAATAAAATAAATATCATTTTAAAAGTGCAATAAAATAAAATAAAGGCACAGGAGTACAGTAATTAACTCTCAAAGCCATTAAACTACATGTTTTTCACTGCCAAAGTCCTTAATGGGAATATTTTGGTCTGTAATGACAATCTGCCTTCTCAGCAGCCCTTTCTTGTCCGGTGATTTCCAGACAAGGGTTTGTCAATCCTGACTATGGCAACCAGCTTGAAAATTCTCTTTGTGTGGCCAGGGAATACAGCAGATATGGCAAAAAGGGATTGGCAGATTCAGGAAGGCAATTCCCAGGAAAATAATCTGGCTAGTGAGAAGGGGATGGAAAGGAAATCTCTCCTGGGACAGAAAATCCTTTGGAGGTGAGAGGAGATGATGCAGCACTTCAGATACTCCAGCTCTGTCTCCAAACATCTGATTCTCCAGAATATAAAAATAAAACAAGGGTACATGAAGGGACAAATGAGTGTGAAGTAGGAATAAGTTGGTCAGAAAAAGGAAAAATTCTGGAAAAGGAAAAAACTGTTTTTTCTAAACGTTGGACAGGAGAAGAGCATCCAGCAAGTGGGTATTCAAGCCCAGCAGGATGGAGGATCATTGAGCAGTTGCTTCTCATCCATTCCCTCCCACCTGGTGACAGGCACAACATCCACAGTGACAACCCTTCCAGGACCATTGCAAAGAGAAGTCTGAGGAACAGGAAAAATGGATCCTGCTGGGTCTGATCCAAAGGATAGAATGAGTTTTCTGCAATTTCCTCTTCTAAAGTTTTCCACTGCTGCATCTCAGGGCAGCTTTGATCTGTGCTCATTCCAGCTGCTTTCCAGTAGGATGAACCTTCTTCCCTTTCCAGGCAAAGCCAGCTTGTCCAGTTCTCCAAAGAACTGCAGAGGCATGGAAGACACTGCAGAAATCCCCAGAGCCCTGACTGCAGAGTTGTGTTTCTGGAAGGAGTGGGGCTGTGCAGCCAGGGTGATTCCTGTTTGCAGCTCTCACATGCTCAGCTGGAGTTTGCAGTCGCAGAGATTTGGCTCCAAAGCCCTGGGTGTGATTTTAAATCCCACAGTCCGTGCTGCCTCCCTGCACTGCTGCTGCTTTTCCATGTCCCTGGCAGGTGAACAAGGAGGAGGTGACATGTACTTTCATGGGCCTTGGACAACTATTGCTTTTGCTGCTCACATTTAACAGCCACACGTTGCCACTGACACTTATCTCAGTTGCCTTCTGTCTCTCCACGAAATGATCACAGCTCTCTGTATGGAAAATTTAGCTGCTCTGAGGATCAAGCTGTGCTGCTAGTTCCATGTGGGAAGGATCGGAAATGGATTAAGTGGGGTTTCAAAACACAGATTGATATGATGGGCTGGAACAAGATCTTGGTTTGGAAGCACCATGAAAACATCATCTTGGATTTCGGCATGCTGAAAGCTAGGAGTGAATTGCACGCCAAGATTTTTTAGACGGGGGGAAATTAGAAGCAAGAGGAAGGATGACAGAGATTTATAAAACCATGAAAGGAGCAGAAAAGGTAGTGATTTTTGCATGGTCTCTTTTAAGGCAAAATCTAGGGAAATCTAATGAAACCAAAACAAAGAATCTTCAAGGTAAACTGCAAGTCAGTTCTTCATGTGACATGTGGTCAAACTGTGAAAAACCTCATCACAAGATTTCGTGGTGCTAGAAGAGGTGAGGCTGACAGGTCAGTCATTCCCAGGGTCCTCCTGGTCATCCTTTTCGTTCTTATTAAAAATAAGTTCAATGGTTTCCTTTTTTCAGTCCCTGGGGACTTCACCGACTGCCATGACTTTTTAAATATCTTAGAGAGTGGCTTGGCAACTGCATCAGCCAATTCCCCCAGGACTCTGGAATGCTTCTTGTCAGGTCTCACAGACTTACACGTGTTCAGAATCCTCAGGTTGTCATGAACCTGATCCCCTACAGTGGGAGAGACTTTGCTCAGCCAGTCCCTGCCTTGTAGCCCATCCAATTTAACTGTACAGATCATATTTATGCTCCTGGGATGCTTCTGAGTAATTTACTGCTGTAGGCACAGCCTGTGCATCCCCTCAGCTCCAGCCGTGGTGGGACATATGAAGACAAAACAGCATAAAGGCTGAGCTGCAGTGACATTGAGGTTTTGGACAAGGTGAGTTCAGCTGTGACTTAAATTCCCAGTGTTCTTCATGGCTTACAGCTGTCTGGACATCTGTGGAGAAGAAAACATTGTCCACCTGATCCAAAACCGGTGCTGATGTTCCCAAGCATCAACAATCACTCGGCATTGATTAAACACTCAGTCTCCCCCCTGAGCTTGTCTCTCTCCTGCTCTCTGCTCTCAAGTTCAGTCTTCCCTCAGAGGAATTGCTGCACAACTTGGCTTTAACCAAAATAAACTGTCCTGGCACGAGTTCCTGTTTTTCAAGATATAGCTTTAAAATAACAAGGAGCAGATTTTCCCCTTCCTTGCTCTTACAGGCTCCATTGTGAAAGCTTCGAAGATTGTCACCTACAACACCACGTTGACCCCAGAGCACTCATTTATTTATTCTCTCATGAGAGGCATTTCTGTAGCCGATGGAGATTTATAGGTTGAAAGCAGACAAGATTTTCCATTACTTGTAAACTTTCGGAAAAATCAGAGGGACAAAGACAGCTTGGGGCTTCCAAGCTGTAAAACAACACTCAGCCCATCTGATTTTAAGTGTTTTAGACTTTATATCAATATTGTTCTTCCATGGGACGGGGTAGGAAGAGGGACTTAGTAGGAAGAGAGACTCATCTACCCCAACAGCAGGAGAAATCTTTTGGAAACAACAACAAAACCACAGGCCTGGGTAATCCCCGTTAACAAAACAAAGCTGCAGTTCGGATTGTATGTACAAACTGGAATCAGGCAGATTTATTCCCGTGGTGCTGTGAGACCAAAGAGATATCAAAGTGGTCACAGAAGTATTTTGGACACTCACCAAATGCATCCTTTTGTCATCTTCTCTTTTCTCCTTCAATTTGAAGGAATCGAGCCCCAAGTACTCTAATCCATCTTGGATCTCCCACTCTGTTCCTCCTGTTATTTTAACTTTAGGCACAGCAGTCCTTTGAAAAAGTGCCTCGTTCCCACTGCCTGGGAGCTATGGGAAAAAGCTATCTTGGTCCTATCAGGAATGTGCCTCGCCTCTGCCCTGCGGTTGTGTTGCCTTCGGAGAAACTGGTGTCACAAAGCACTGCAGAAGGACAGGCCACAGTGTTCCCTTGGAAAAGCTGGGGAAAGGGGGGGACAAGTGGGTCAGGCTGTGCTGTTCCATTGCTCCTGAGAAGCTGGAGGGAAGTTGGAGATACCTGGGTTGTTTTTCCCAGCTCCTTGGGGATGTTTTAGAGAGGTGGAAAATTTAGGACAACAAGCAGCCGGAATTTGAAAAACCCAATCCCTGTGAGCAGCTAGAGGCTGAGTTGGATTTGATGATCTTAAAGGTCTTTTCCAACCTTGATGATTCTTTCATTCCAGGATTCTAAGGGAGATGCTGGAAAGCATCTCACACAGTGCTAGGAACCCACACTTTTGCAAGCGAATCAAGAGTTTTCTGGCTGGTCTCTCTCCACAAGGTATAATGGAAGCTCAGACACCTAGTACACATGGCTTCAGGGACATGGAGACTTCCACACATCTGGGTCTCCATCCAGAGATGAATCCCACCCTGGAGCCAGTGAGATGAATTCCCACCCACCTGGCCAAAGGGTTTTATGGGTGTGGGTACCAGGAGGATTACACAGCAAAGGTTGAGAGGGTAAGAACACATTTTGTAGCTTGGGTTTGCTGCATGTCCTACCTGACACAGCTCCTGGAAGTTCATCGTTCAACTCAAAGGTTCAGCTCCTTTGAAGGTGGAAGAGCTTAAGTGAGAAAGAAGGAGTCCAGTGAGCAGATACAGACCCTCCATGGGTGAGGAGGGTGAGCATCTGTACTTGCCTTCCAGCCAGGAGGTGTGTTAAGCTGGAATACATTATATGCTGAAGAGATACATCCGGTATTTCCCAAATAGAACTATTATCCATGTAAAGTTAGAGTATTCTGCCCCAAATTCCCTAACAGAGCTACAAGGAGTGAGCAGAAGAGGCAAGCTGAGAAATTGGGACACCCAGCCTCAGAAGGATGAGAGCCACTGCACTCCATCCCATGGCCTGTGCAAGCTCCAAGCTCCAAAAGTGTCTCATGCCAGTGTCTGGGAAGTCCACCTGGAGATGGAAGATTTGTCCCCTCAGGAACTACAGGAGATCCACAACCTTCTGAACCAACTGATCAGCCAATATTTCCAAGGTATCTCAAATACCACTAAATGCCCTTGTTGATGTAACTGGACCCTGACCATTCCTGGCCATCTGACTCAAACAGTTTGATTTCAAGGAGTGTTTGGACAACACTCCCAGGAACATGGTGTGATCCTTGGGATGACCTGTGCAGGGCCAGGAGTTGGACTCAATGATCCTGGTGGGTCCCTTCCAACTTAGCATATTCTGTGATCTTCTCATACACCCAACTCCAGCATCTCCACCAGATTTGGAGGTTTAGCTTGTGACTCTTGGTTGCTCAGAGTCCAGAAATGGGCAGATATTCCTTCTGTTTATGTCCATAGCAAAATTCTCACTGAACTCAGAGAGAAGAACCAGAAGTCACAGCCCTCAGTGGTGGGAAATGCACAGACAAGTGATGATGACAGAAATCACAGAAAACACTTTGGCTGAAGCTCCCCAGACCACTGTCATTGCCCCCTTCACCTCAGCCTACTCCTCAAGCACATGGACCCCATCTGTGTCCCCAGCTTCCAGAGACATTGCACTTGGCACCTGATGTATCTCCTCAAAATACCTTCAGCTGTGCAGAGAATGGTGGGCTTCAGTCTGGAAACACAAGCCACTCTGAGAAGAGTTCTTCTCCAACTTGCTGTGATGGGACAGAACTGGTTAATGCTTTTGCAAGGGTGTTAGGCCAGCTGCCAAACCTGCCTGTGGGGAATCGATCCAAACTTGACTCATCCTCAAGTGATTCAGACTGTTCCCTCTAGTACTTTGAAAAAGGTTGTCAGTCTTCTTGCTTCAGGCCAGAGCAGGATTGATGGATGGGGGAGAAGGCAACAGGCATGGCACCTGGCCTCCTTCAGAGTGATTTGGGACTGGCTATTCACTCACCCTCCGCAGAAATCCACTTTCCGCACGTGAAATGAAGGGGGTTGCACTTCTCCAAAGTATCTGGGTGCCTCAGGAGATGACCTTGGGCCAGCCAAGCATCCTGGCTCTACTGGACTGGGAGCCCATAAAAAGCAAAGCAAAGGCTGAGTCAGGCCCTTGGTATGCTGCCCTTGCTGCAGCACTCTGCAGTAAATGCACTGGCCAGAGCACAAAGCCCAGTCAAGGAAACAGGATGTCCAGTGGAAGCACTTCTTAGAACTGGGAACATCACACTCTCCAGAGACATCCCCAAGATCACACTGTTTTCCAGGCTCTGTAGAAACCTGGGAGAAAATGCCTCACCTTTGCTGAAGCACCAAAGCCAGAAGAGGACATGATCAGCATCGAGCCATAGGTAATCACTGCTTCTTTCCTCCTCTCTTGGAGCAAACAAGCTCCTCATCCTCACACTCATGTGGCAGGATTTCGCTCACTGGACATGTCAGAGCATTTTCTGGTAAATAACTATTATAAACCTGTAAGAGGGGGATAGGAAGAGCAGGAGGGAGGTGGGAAGAGCAGCAGGGATACCTGGAAAGGACTAGGGTGAGCTGTTTCTGCAGCGACACACCCAGAACCACCAAGCTCCACACTTGGTCTTGGAGACTGTCTCCTCTTCTACCAAGCCCATATCTGCCCTTGCAGGCACCCCAGGGAACTTTTAAGACCCAGGATAACTTAGGAGGAGATTTAGGAATCTTTTTGACAGAGTAATGCTGAAAATGAAAGAACAGAATCTAAGAACAAAGAAGATCAGAATGTTACTTGCAAATACAGACTCTTTCCAAATAATGGGGTATGATAATAGCCCTAATTAAATCAAAGATATAAAACATAGGTCATAACAAATATAATCTAAATGAGAGGTCATGCTTATGTCATTGTGTCCCACCCAAAGCAGTCAAAAGTGACCTTGGAAGACCTCAGAACCAGAGGCCAATTCTGGTAAGAGCACAGAGCAGCCACACAACCCCCGTTTGTTTCTCAGTGCTTGATATGAGTTTGCCTCAGAGCTGTGGTGGCAGACAAAGATAAGTAACATCAGTTTCCCATTAATCTGTGGCCACATGGTCATTGGGTGCATGGAAGCCAAACAATATTGCTGAGATCTACTTCTTTCCCCTGTTTTTATACCCATGGTCTTTTGCCAAAAGCTCCCAAAGCCATCAATAGAAACAAATCAATAACAAGACTGAAATAATTTCCATGAATGAAATGCGTAGCTGTTTCTAGTAAACTCCTAAAAGATAAAGCTTGGATTCCTTGCTCAAGCACACAGAAAGGCTTTATATAGTGCAAATTTTAAAAAATAAAATATACCAATGAACTAGCTATTCCTTAAATATTTTACTGCTGCCTTTTGTGTCAATGCATCTTCTTGACGGGCTTCTGGCTGAAGGCAGGTTGATGGATACCTCCAGCTGTGTAAGTAGATGGAGGGAGCTCAATGCTTCAGTGCACATCGGCCAAGTTTGCACAGCGCATCCCCTCCACCAGGCTGGGGTGATGTCAGAGGCCAAGTGCACATCCGAAAAGAAGCGTTTTCTGAGTTCAGAAGGGTAATGTCCCATGGCACTGTGTCCTTACCAACATCTGCCTGAGTGTAACCTTGCAGTCATCTCCAAACTGCTGCAGCAAAGGCCAGTCCTGCTTCACCTGCCATGACCTCCCAAGCACGCGTGAGCTCCCACACTCCTTTTCTGCAGAAGGGCTGATTGGGAAACTGGTCCAGCGTGGGATTAAGCAATGTTTCATTTTTTCAAGACCCTTTCACTTCCAATTCTCTTGAGTCAGTTCCTAGGAAATGACTCTAGCATTTGCCCAGTGCAAATGGGTCAGGAGAAATGTGCAGGTGGGTGGGAGGGGAGGGTGCAAAGACTGCAGGGCTCTGACCAAAGCAGAGGAAACAAACAGCACCTCAAGCATGACTCCTGTCCACCCACGGACAGAAAGGCAATTTCAGAATGTGGCTTCCAGCCCTAGAGAACAGTCCGTTGAGAGCAGTAACATTGTCACTACTACCAGATACTTTTTACCTTCTCTGTTACTATCTTTATTTCCTCCATGCCAGAGCAGACAGTACAAAAAGCCTCACACTACATTTGCATCCTTTTAGGGCTCCTTTGCATCACTAGAGGAAATTTTGCATGTTTCAGACTCAGGCTCAGAAGTGGATTTGTCTATGGAACATATCCCTGCACAGACTATGTTGATGGTTTACCATATTTATACAAGAGCTTGACCACTGTAAATTGTAGTTCAGGGACAGCCCAGAGACCTTCCTTTCCAAGACAGGTTGCTGTCATCCCCTGCTCTGGGTGTAGACAAGGCTACTCAGTAGATACACATAGGAAGAGGAGCACTCAGCCATGAGCAACCTGGAGTTTATACAGAAGATGAACTAAAATAATTTCAGCTCCATCTCAGGTTTCAATTGGTTGGTTTTTAACAAATTTCTTTGGGAAACTCTTTTATGTGAAATGATTGTTCTGGAGAAGACAAGGAACAGCTAATACATCTCAAGTAAAGACATATAAGGTCCTGTGACAGCTCTTGTATTCATGTCACAGTGCATGACACATGGATAATTCATGTGGAAGATCCTGCCTAGAAGCCAAAGGACAGAAGGGAAAACTCCCACTGATTTTATAGTCATAGAATCATGGAATGGTCTGAGTTGGAAGGGACCTTAAAGATCATCTTGTTCCAACCCTGCTGCCACGGGCAGGGACACCTCCCATTAGACGAGGTTGCTCAGAGCCCCCTCCAGCCTGGCCTTGAACACTTCCAGGGATGGGACATCCATAGCTTCTCTGGGCAACCTGTGCAAGGGCCTCATCACCCTCCCAGAAAATAATTTCTTCCTAATATCCAACCCAAACCTGCCCTCTGTCAGTTTAAAGCCATTCCCCCTTGTTCTATCACTACATGCCTTTGTCAAAAGTCCCTCTCCATCTTTTTCAACAGGACACTTAGCTGCAAAAGATTAACCGACTTGGTTGCATCAGTAATGTTTAGATTCTTGACACTTACTTATCAACATGATGGGATTGCCAAGGAGTCCACCTAATACCAGCCAGCTGACTTTGGCCCAATAAAGTCCTGGCAATTCCTCCACTGCCTGTGCCTCTACATAAAACAAGTGTGTTATTTCCTTTCCCAGCCAGAGATCTTTGAGTTTGCTACACACTTACAGCAAACTGGCTGAGAGAGAGCAAGGACACACTTAACAAGAGTAGGGCAGGAAGAGTATGTCCGTGAAGCTGAAAATTAAAGGGAATAGATTTTTCCCTCCCTTTTTCTGCTCTGGGAGAGATAAATCCCTCTAAAGTCCAGCTCATGTATTATCAGAGGTGATCTTTGATTACATACCCACATATGAAATTAAACCACAGAATCATAGAATTGTTGAAACAAGAAAAGACCCTCAAGATCGTTGAATGCAACCTTTGACCAAACACCACCATGTCAAGTAAACGACAGCACTAAGTGTCACCTCCAGTTGTTTCTTGAACTTCCAGGGGTGGTGACTTCACCACTTCCCTGGGCAGCCCATTCCAACACTTAATATTCCTTTCAGTGAAGAATTGCGTGTTCCCTGTCAAAGTCACTTTAAGCAGCCAAGGTACAAGTGCACAAAGGGGCATCTTTGCAGTGAACTGACATTCTCTTGGTCCTCAGCTTATGGTAACCCTTGTCAAGCTTGGGAACCAGCCCAGCTGGTGTTGGCATTGATGCTATGCTGCAGGGCACCCATCCCATTGCACAGCAGGGATGGGAGCAGGTGGTTCCACCCAACCTCCTCCATCAAAAGTTAAACTATGGGAAATTCCCAAGTGCCAGATGATCTGCCATTAACCAATCAGTCTTGTATGTCCCTGTCTGGCCAGTTGAACTAGGACCCGTATGAGTTGTGCTGTTGACTAATGGAAAGTTAAGCCTTAAGGGCTCTGAAGGTTGGGCCACTGAGCCTCAAAATCGCTATGCTTTGCCAGTTTGTCTGAGACACTTCAGGCTGTACAGAACATTGCTGTTGGGCTCTTATTTTTATTTTTAATCTTAATTTTAGCCAGCATGGCAGAGCAAGGGGATGGAAGAAATGTAGTAAGTGTATTTGAAATGGGCATGGAATTTTACGCAGGGCAGAGCTCCCAAAAATAGCTACAAAACAGACTGCTTTAAAAAATTTGAAATGACAGATTTTATTGGTGTTAGAAGAATGATTTCTCAGGGCTGTATTTACTGTGGCAAGCCTAGAAGGAAAGGAACATGTGTTCCTACACAACAAAAAGGAGGAGATGTGCCATCACACATCCAGACAGCTCATGGGATCAGGCTGCTCCACCATATATGCTTATCACAGTGGCATTGCAGTACTGTATGTTCAAATGCTTTTGTAGATATTGACTGAAAACTCTTGAAGATTTGCTCACATCACAGGAGAGGAAGAGGAAAAGTCGAGATGCAGATTGGTGGCAATCTACTTCTTCACTTGGTCATCATGGGAAAAAATATCCACATGTTCATGTCATAAGGAAACTCCTCAGATACACTTTCATGTTTCCTTGGGTCTGGTCTCATACCTAAGTTTCTGTAATATGGGAAGGGAATAAAAGGAAAAGTTCATAGCAAAATAAGCTGAGCCAAGTTTCCAGTATCCTCATGCTGAAGCTCCTTTCACAGAGCAGCAAAGCAAGGAAACTGCAGGCTCTGAATGCAACCTCCAGCTCAGGCAAAAGCTCAACTAGGAGAAACAATAACCCCTGGCAGGGCTCCAAATGAATCATTATGTCTTTATGAGCCATTGTTTCCCATTGATGGACCTGCTCTCATTCACAAAAAGCTGCTTTTGTGAGGCAAGAGGAAAAAACACATTTGGAAACACAGAAGCGTGAGTGGTCAGGGTAGCACGGGATCACTGTGAGAACCCAGCTGTTATTTACACCAGACAGCTGCATGGACAGTGTTGAAACGTCTTCATGAACAAATCCTCTTGCTGTCTGCTTCTGTCCCTTATGCCTGTAAACTTTGCTGTGGAGTTTTCCCTTTGGAGCTGAAGTTTGGCTACAGCACCTCTAGCAGTTCCTTTTGCTTTCCCCCCCACCAACACAAACCCCATTGATCACACAGCTCAAGCACTGCTCAAGGGTTTAAAGGAAGACAAAAGAGGCTGAAATCTGCTCTATTTCATTCCTCCATTGATCAGTTGGCCAAGTGACAAGACCACTGCCCACCCAGCTTGGAAGAGGGTGCTGGGGCTTCATTTTGTTGTGCACCTGGCGGCACTTTGAGCCATTGGAGTTGTCCCTTGGCACCCAGTTATGGCATGTGGAAGCCCATGCAATTAAAGAAGAGCAAACAGAGGCGAAGCTGGCACCTCTGAAATTACATCTACATGTAGGCAACAGACTGGAGACCTTCCTGGCTTGTGCCTGAGTCTCTGTCTAGACTACCCAACTGTGTTGACTGGATGTGCAGTGACTGGAGCAGGAATCTGGACACCAAGAGGACAGGAAAACACCAACACTTAGGAGTCTTCACACCAGACTGAATCCAGCTCTCTGTGCTCTGATGTCTAGTGATGTCTGAAATGTTTTACTAAAATCTACACTCCTCACAAGGCTGGGAGACAAGGCACAAGCCCTGCTGAAGACCTGTGAGCTCAGTGGCTTTTCAGCATCTCAAGTGGGACCAGGCACCTCCATACAGACAGGCTGAGTCCAGCCCCAAGCTTGTCTTCTCTGCTGTCTCCTCTAAGCCAAGCCATGCTGGCCCATGCCATGAAATGCACTTAGATGCGGAGCTCAGGATGCCAGGCTGGGCTGGCTGCCGACATGCAGCCCTGGGGATGAGCCATGGGGACATGGCCACATGGTCCTGTGTGCCACAGCCTGCTCTGATGCCTCTCACAGCCCAGCCTGGCCTCACAGCCCAGCCTGGCTCTGAAAAAGGACACAGAAGGGTGGCTGGGAAAGGCATGCTTTTTGCAAATGCTACTGAAGCAAAGAGCTCCCACTGTGCTCACAAGGATTCCAAGAGTGGTGTGTCCTCCTGTGTTGGGTGAGAGGCATTTTTTTGGCAGCATGAAGGGCTGAACTCTTGTTTGACTCCACCTCTGCATGTTCACTTTTGGAGAGGCCTCTGCTCTTTCTGGAATGATGCATATTTGCCTGCCTGCAGAAGTGGTTTGGAAGCAGCTGCTAGAGCAGAGAGAGCCCATTCTGCTCTCTCTCCCCAGGATACCTGGGGAACATATGGATGTTCATGTCTTCAAAGTACAGAGCCAAGCTCCTGCAGGCTCCAAGGACCACCATTGCTCCCAGCACTAGGAACTGCAGGAAATACTTTCTTCCATCTTCAAAAACTCCTCAGATATGTGCCAGGCTAAATCTACACTGTCCCAGCTGCTCTGTGCTCCTCTACACATTGCAGGATTGATAAGCACATCAGCTTATCTAAGTACCTAAAACACTTGAAAGTTTGAGACCTTATGAGTCTGACACTGCCTGGGGCCCATGTCCTGGAGCAAGAGGGAAGCTGGAGAAAGGAGCATCTTGCTTGGAGCCATGAACAGCTGAATATGCACCAGGACATCCTAAAGGCATGGAGAAACCAAGTCCTCCCTTCAGGACCTGGATAGCTGCTGTTCAGCTTTGAAGAAGAAAACATCCCACAGACTGCAGCCATCCAGCAGAGGACCTGTGGGACCCCATCCTCCTGGAAGGTTTTAAGAGCCTAAAGCCTCCCTAGGTCCCACCTCAGGCTCATATGTCAAAAATTGTGGTCCTAAACCTCTCCTTCACCAGCTGCTCTGGAACCTGAAGTCTCCAGTGTACCTAGGGGAGGCTTTGCCAGTATTTTTCACTGTGAGGCTGAGGACACCTGCTCGAGCCTAGAGATACCTGTGTTTTCAGATCTAGTCTGCTCACCAGACCCACCTCACCACTGAGATCAGGGGCAGTTCAGCCCTAAGGGCACTTCAGCACAACCAGCCCTGCAGAAGAGCACCAAAGGATGAAGAACCTGCTTATTCAAATATTCTTTATGCAATAGCTTGGAAACTCACTCAAACTAGGGAGAGAACTCTTTTTCTCCCTGTAAAGTCCCTCCTGTACACAGCAGGATTCAAATACACATGACCTGACCTTCAGTTACCAAGATAAAATATCCAGGCATGAGAGCCTTGTATTCACGGCTGCAGAAATTTCCCAGTTTCCAGTAGGACTCTCTGCAAAGGGCACATTATTGTGCAGCTACACAGCCAGGGTCATGGAAGAGTCTCCACTCTAATGAACATTAAGATATTTTTTTAAAAAACAGACCCTGAATATATTCCTCCAGAGTTAACAGAGCAAGGACTGCAGGTCTCCAGCAAGGCTTTCTTATCTATGAGGCGTGACAGAGAAGAGCCCCCAAATCTCTGCCATCCTTGAGTGTTATCACCATCTACACATCAAGGACTATGTAATGAGAAGTGTACACTTTTCATTCAAGTTGAGAGCTCTGAATCATGGCATTCAAGTCCCTGCAGCCAGGTGCAATCTGTGTAGTGGCAGTAGATCTAATTTCCTGGACATCTCTGAGAGCCCTAGCCAGGATATTGCAATGTGCTTTCAATCCAACACCTTTGCGACCATAAGACCTCCCTGAACAACCCTTCACACTCGCTGAAAATTGTGAAAGACTGTAAAAATCCCTTTCATGTAAATGAAGAGTTAATATTCCTGGGAGGTTATCACTTAAATGGGACTCCTGCCCAGGAATGATGGCTTTATGGGCACAGCTCACTGTGATGTTTTCTTCAGACCTAGTTGATCTGCCTTCCTCTGTTCAGGAGGTCCATTTGTAGTAAAAATCTATAAATAGTCTGATAGGTTGGGAGAAGAGATGAAAAAGGGCCAGTGCTGGGTCAATTAATGTATAGACAAAGACATGTTCACTTCATCTGTCATGTAAACCTCAACTGCTCAAGTTTATCATTCACTGCCAAAAATGCTATTATAGCAGCTTGAGATTTCAAAGACAGTTTTATTCCTGTTTCTGACTGACCTTTGGATGGATTTTTCAACTCGGAAAAAGAAAAAAAAAAACTTTATATGCTCTGAACTGGAGCTTAGGAAGTCTAACACATTTCTAAGTATAGATGTGGTGATTTACAAGGAACTCTTTTTCTGGTTTTTATAAGACTCTGTCTTTCTTCAGCCATGAACAGTGTATTGGTTCTGACAAGGACACCGGGAACCTTCGAGAGTAGAATTATTTATGACTGGGAGTGTGTGATCCAATGGATAAGAAACTGGACTTATTACTTGGCTCTGCCATGGATGTGCTGAACAACAAGAGCTTTCCCTTTCTGTGTCTCTTCTGCTCTTCTTTGCTCCGATGGCACATCAGAGGAAAAAACTATTTTCTCACTGTTTTCCAAATAAACCAGTACAGCCTAATCATTCTGGCAGCACCAGACGATGCCTCCTTGTCTATAATCCTGGCTCCCTGCAGGATTTTATTGGCACAGCCAAGTATCCTCCAAACCAAATACACCAATGTCATCAGATAGTTGGTGTTCTTTATGAGTCTGGTACCTGGATTCACACAGACCAATCTCAGTGCCTGCTCCTAAGAGTTCACAATAAATTATTTATATCAAGGTACAGATGGCCTAATAATGGATGATAGACCAATTATGTTAAGAGCTGGAAAAGTGATCCATGATCCAAAGAGAGCACAGGTTTAATTGTTTAACTAGAGTTGGCAGCAGCACTGGGGCAAGCTCCATGTTTGCCTTACCTGAGGCTCTGAGATCCAAGTGCTCAATGCTTTGCATCACACTACTCAACAGAAACCTAAAAAAAACCTACTAGCATTTAGGGCATGAAAGCCTTAGTCTGGAATTCCTAGAAGTTATGTGGTCATGCAAAGGTATCTGGCTTTGCTCACGGCCAAAAGAAATCCTAAACATAGGTGCGATAGATCTGCAGTGAATAATTTGGCATTAGCAATCAGACTTGCAGGTTCCATTTCCTGATGGTGTTCTCCAAATCCCTCGCAAGTATCAGCCCTTTCCATGTACCCCAAAAATGTCCACACACACTTTGGCTGCACAGTGGATGCACAGGACTGGGGGAGGGAAATTCTTTGTGTAGAAGGTAGTGAGGTACTGGCCCAGGCTGCCCAGAGAAGCTGTGGATGCCCGATTCCTGGAAGCGTTCAAGACTAGGCTGGATGGGACTCTGAGCCACCTGGTCTTGTGGAAGGTGTCCCTGCCCATGGTAGGGGGTTAAAACTAGATGGTCCTTAATGTTCTTTCCAACCCAAGCCACTCTACGATTTCTATAATTTCTGTGTGAGGGTCAGGTCTTCAGTGTACCCATGTTCAGGTGATGAGCTACACTCAGGATTACCTGGTCTCCATAAGCACCTCTTTCAGCATGAGCCCCTAAAACTTCCTACCACTGCCTGCTCACATCACAAAAATTCATCTCCAGCTCATCTTCACTCCTCTCCCTTCCCGACCCCTCCCCTCTCCCCTGAAGATATCCTTTTTACCAAAACGAGCTGTGGAGGCTCGAAAAGACACTGACGTCAACGTAAAAGTAAACCAAAGAGGTCTGGTTCCTGTATCATCCCCGCGCCGGGCTGAGCGCCGGGGAGCAAGCCCACGGCCACTCAGTCGAGGAATCTGGAGCGGGCTCAGGGCTGAGCAGCTGAGCTTTCCCATTCCGGCTGTGTGAGTACTGGCAGCAGCGCGTTTCGGGCTGGGAGCGAGGGGGAGAGGGAGGGAGATTCACCGGCTGCAGCTTGGAAAAGCAGTGTGCTCTGATCCCAGCTGGGCTGAGAGTTTGGAGGCATCCGGATGGGGATGGGAGTCCTTGCAAGCCGGATCGGGAGCAGAGCACGTGGGTTTGGATGCGGGGTGGCTCCACGTGGGTGAGGGCAGCACTGGAGAGGAAGGAGACTGCTCTGCACCACTCTGACAGGTGCTGTAGGGGTAGAGGAGGGCTGAGGAGTCTGGAGCTGGTGTGCTCATCAAAGGAAATGCTGGGTTTCCTATAAACTGAACTGATCTATTTGGATGGTAAAGAGCCTTGTGAGGGATTCTGCATGAAAACTTGAGTATTTCTGGTAAACCTCCACATACAGATTACCTGTGCCAAGTCCAGCTATACATACACCTGTGCATCCCACAGGTACCCGTGTCTAGAGATGCAGAGCTAGACACAGAGTTTATAGACTCAGGCCATGAAAAAGTGATCTGAGAGGGCTCAAAATGAACTTTATAGTTTAAGGTTAGGAAGCAGAAAACTTTCCCCAGGGAAACGATATGGAAATATCCTTACTCTGATTGCTGTGTGGGTAGAAGTGGCTGGGCCAGAGCTGCGATGGCTGAAAGGGATGAATGGCCTCACTAGGTCCATCAGCAAGTCTCTGCCAACTGGGACATGTCTGGCCACAGTACAGCATAGAGAGAGCATCTCCAAGTGTTTACACAACCCACACTCAGTGGCAGTGTGATGAATTGGCATTGTGGCTCTTCAGACTCATTTCAGCTGTGCTTTGGTGACAGGAGGCGCCTTTTCCTCTAACATTTCTCACATGCCAGGGCCAATTGCTCTTCTTCAGCAAAAAGCCAGCCCTTTTCCTAAAATGACAGCTCCTTCTGCAAAGCTAAAACTCCCCCATTCAGAAATAAAACAGTAGGCATACAAGTTTAATCCTTATTACTTGCGCGTGACGGTCTCAATTGAAAACCACCAGGGCAAATGCCTCTGTCGCCCACAATTTGATGCAATGCTGCACCTCAGCTTGCCCTGTAAATCTCTCCCTGAGCAGGGGAAAGCTGGGCAGCCATGGAAAAACGAGGCAGAAAAGCCCACCACCTTCCTGTTGTAGCATCTGCCAGCACAAGTGAGGGCAGAAGCCTCCCTTTGGCAGAAACCTCTTTACTAAGAAATTTTCCATCTCCTTTGTGCACAGATAACTCTGCCAACCCACAGTTAGAAAGAAAATCCCCTTCTTCCCCTCAGCCTTTCTTACAAGGACACATGGCAACTTAGCAGTGTAATTGAGCAGCTAGTTTACTAATCTCTTTCAGAGCGTTTTCCCTCACTCTGCTCAAGCCTCCTTCCCCGTCTCCCCGGTGTGTTGAGATAAAACACAGAGCTATTTCTTCCCTCCCCAAAGAGCTTAAAGGTGCCAAAAGCACCCTAAAATTCTTTCTTTCCCTGTTTTGAAGCAGGATGCAAAGGCCAAGGAAGGAATTGCACATGAAACATCTCTCACAGCACGTTCTCCCCAAGGCAGAGCAAGCAGAACAGAGGAGGCTGCTGAACAAAGCAATAAATCCCACCAGGCGCACGTACAACACCACCACAGCTCTGCTCCCCCTTAAGTGCATCGTGCCCTTGGGATGACGTGGTTCTCACAGGGATGCAGGCTGTCCTGGCCCTACATCGCCCTTCAGAGGGGGAAGACCTAATCCTGCACTCCAACTTGTCAGAAAGGTTGTGGGATTTTGGCTGTCCACATTTTAATGGGCTGGAGACAAGTAAAGGTGGATGTTTAGCAGGCAGGTGCTCAGCACATTCAGAGAAATCTCACCCAGTAAGGAGATGTGAGTCTTGATTCCTAAAATCAGAGACATCCAAATCCCCGAGCCCTTTTTAAATTGGGAGAAAAAAATTTCTCATGGGAGTAACACTCAAAGTGCAGATTTTTTGGACTTCAAGTCCAGGTTGGATGGAGCTTTGAACAACCTGGTCTAGTGGAAGATGCCCCTGCCATGGCAGGGGGCTTGGAACTAGATGATCTTTCAGGTTTCTTCTAACCCAAACCATTCTGTGATTCTGTGATTTCTCATTCCACCCTGGGCTGTTATAGCAGGTTCCCGTAAATGTCCAGTCACCAGGTTTAGGAGGAGGTGAGACTACATATTACCTAAACGTACATGTTTGCAAAAATCCCATGACATCTATGGTAAAATCTACAGCCCCTTCTGGAATGCCTGGTACTTCTTAGCCAGCTCATCTGTAAATGCTGTAAGGACCCTTCCCGTTCTCTCTTTTACTTCTCATCCATTTTTCATTCTTACATTTAAATTTGTTGCTTTTAGCTGTACATTTTTTGCAGATAACAAATAACTGAGCAAATCCTACTGATGGCTTAGCAGGGAAACACTTCCCATCCAGTAAATCCCAGAGAGGCACAGCAGAGTCCAGCTGAGCATGACAAAGTCCAGAGACAGAAGTAGTTGTGCTGAGGTGAAGGATGAATCAGGGGAATAGAAAAGTGAAGCCCAGAGCCAGAGCAAAGGATCAGTAAAGCTGTGGGGGTCAGATGGGATTAGGCTGAGCTGGCTGTGACAACCAAAGAAATGATGTCACCCATCAGGATGACACTAACCAGGGATGTTACTGTTCGGTCTCAGCATGATATTTACTGAGATCGATACTCCATTAGTGTATAGACACAGAAGAACTGAATTCTTTATTACCTCTTACACATAATCCATAAAAGATGTACATCTCATCTATCACAGCCTGAAAAGCACCACTACAGCCATTATCACACAACAGAAAGGATGGCTTCTTCCGCATTGATGCAAAAAAAGATTTACTGTCAAATGTCCCTCCCTCTTCATGGCTCCAGCCACCTTCTCTACAAATACCTGCCAAAAAAATGGGGCTCTGGGAAATACCCCTAAGGCAAAAATGTAGGGTATGGCTTCCAGTGTGGTGGTCCAGCAGGAAGCTTCCCATCCTTGAATGCATTGAATTTGTCACCTCGACTACGGGATACTTGGAGAGATAGATTTGGGCCACTTTGGGGAGCACCCCATAGTGAGGCTATCACAAGTAGTCTTTGGCCTCATGGATGAGGGTGGGGATGCCTGTGGAGGTTTGCCAAAATTTTGTTTCATTCAGAGCTACAAAAAGCTGCAAAGACCTACATCAGAGTAGGTCATTTGCTGCAGGTAGGCATCAGCAAGGTGAAATGGCCCTGAGCTCTGAGCACGCTGACCCACACAGAGACGAGCACATGCATTTGTAACCCACCAGGGTCTTCTCAGAGTGGTAAAATCAGAAGGATGCAGTAAAGTGGGTACCTGGGCACAGCAGGAGGGGGCACTGAGACGGCCTCAGCAGGACAACCAGCTTCTTGCATGACATGAAGGTTTCTAGCACTCAAGTGCAGAGGACAGGAGATTGCTGGACATCACACACCTCCACCACACAGAGCCACTATTGTGCAACCAGCCTCTCCTCCCGATGGGATGCATGATCACCCTCTTGCTGGTCTGGCCACGCTCCAGCAGCTGATCCAGAGGAGTGCAAAGTGAAGAGGCAGAACACACCTTTTCCTGTACCCATTGCAGTCCGACTGGTCATTACCCATCTCAACAGAGAGGCTAATGCATTACTAGGCTTATCAGAACCACAGAACAGTCTGGGTTGGAAAGGACCTTAAAGATCACTTAGTTCCAACCCTGCTGCCATGGTAGGGACACCTTCCACTAGACCAGATTGCTCCAAGCCCCATCCAACCTGGCCTTGAACACTTCCTGGGATGGGGCATCCACAACTTCTCTGAGCAACCTGGTCCAGACTCTCCTCACCTTCACAGTAAAGAATTTATTCCTCATATCTAATCTAAATCTCTCCTAGTTTAAAACCATTCCCCCTTGTCCTATCAGTATCTCCTTGTTCAAAAAGTATAGAACTATAGAACAGCTCAGGTTGGAAGGGACCTTAAGCAAGATATTCAGCCAGGTGCAATATCACCTTTATCCCTGAAGTCTTTTTCTGGCAAGATGGAGAGAGAAAGCTGAATTGTCATGCTGGGTTTCACCTGCTTGGCACTCACAGAGCTGCAGTTCCCCGGCAGCCAGGCTGGCTCCTTTTGCCTGGGTTGAACATGCCAAGCAATACATCTCTGAGAAAAATCCAGGCAGCCAAGCCGTGTTATGCTGTCTCCAGCTACCAATTATGTGGATAAATTGATTGTCATTAGAGTGATAAAGTAGCACAACAAATAACCTTTCAGGAGCCAGGCAGCCCATTTTGCACACACCAACTCTGAGGCTTCCCGCTGCTTTGATCAAACACACAGAATATTGTCTGCAGGCTGCGGTGGTGTTAGAGACACAGACTTGTGGAGACTGAAGCAAACCAGCAAGAGGTTTAAAATACACCAGTTACTCCACATTTGTGCACTATTTTGCAAGGCAGGTTGACCAGATGCTTTTTGAAGGGGCCACCATAAAGCTCACTCCGACCAGCAGCCGCCTCAGAGGATACCCAGGACTGAAATAGCAAGGGGCAGACGTCAGGAATCAGTGTCACTGGCAGGAGAGGGAAAGTAAGAGGAGTCGTGCTGCCTCTGTCCCTTGCCTAAATTAGATCTGTCTCATACCAGGACTGTTCATGTCCCACTCACAACAGTATCAAGTTCACCCAGAGAATCAGAGCTGCTAAGATGCTGGCATTAATAATTCCCGACTGTATTATTCTTTGTGAGCAGCTTACCTAAGGAAGTGTAAGATTATTTTAAACACTCTGATTTATTAATATACCCAGGATGGCTCAAGCTGCTGGTTCTTGCCCAAGGGAGTTCAGCAGTGGAGCTCAGCATCTTGACTCACAGTATTGGGACTGATATATGACTAGCTATGATCAGATGGCATATCTAAAAATACAGAGCCTGCAGTTTATTTTTCTTGGAAAATGGAAGACACCCAAAGAAGCAGAGCCCAGTTTAGCAACCACAGCAGGCTGGATTTTTGCTTTAAAGAGGCCAGCAGAATTTGCCCAAAAGAAGGTGCTGTCTTAGGTTGTGTTACAGCCATGGGATTAACCTGTGGCTCCAGCACCGTGAGAGGAACTTCTGGCTGCTGCTGTGGCTCTAACTCTGAATTACACAGGACAGGGATGCTGACTGCACATCCCTGCCCTAGCAGACACAAGCAATAGGATTCCTCTTACCCAAAGGAAGCCTCTACACTGAGACCACCACAAACTGGTCATCTGGTCCGGACTGGGTTTAATGAACTAAACCCTGCGAGACAAACCAACCTTGCACCATTCCCAGGGAAGCTGCCACAGACATCTCCACAGCTGTTATCAGGTTTGCCTTCCATTATCTCTTCTGTAGATTAAACAAGATCAATTCTGCTGGTCTGCCCTGATGGGTCACATTTGCTGGCTCTCGGGTCATTCCTACTGGTTTGGTTTGGATGTTTTCCAAGGCAGAAACACATCCTCCTTTGATTAGTCAATTTAACACCATTTATTTCATGTAATAGTGCTTTTGTAGAAAATAATCCCTCCAGATGACATGAAAGGCACATCAAATAGCACCTTGCAGCACTCGCACCATCACGAAGACTGAAGCTATCAGTACCAAGATGAAGCTGTGGAAAGGAATGATTCAGCAGTGACAGGTTGAGCTTTTGTTCCTGATAAAAAATTTGCTTTGAGACATAAACACAGACTGGACTAGGGCCTTGGACTTCCCTCCATCATGCCATCCACTGCCCACATCTCAATGAGTTCAAGACTTCAGCAGCAGGGACAATCTGGTGCTGTCTATAATCACTCTTTAGACAGAGAAAATATCCCCTTGGATTTCTGAACCATCATGTTTCCACCTAACTCAGGTCTCAGCAGGTTTTCTTTGCTCCAGGTAAGAGACAAAAGGGTCCATGACCCCATAGCAAAACACACCACCACCACAAACAGTGCCAGCTGGATTCTGCTGCCCACCACCCTTTTCCATTTGTTTTCAGGAGAAAATTGGTTATTTTGGCATTGCAGTTTCCAGTAAATCACACGTGTGATTTACTCCTTCTCTTCCTGAAAATTTCCCAGAGCACTTCTGCACATTGTGCTTAGAAGGGTGGTTTCAACCATAAGGAAACTGAGGCACCTCCCCAGAAAATGGGTTTTTTTGTCCCTAGTGAGGCCTCTCACACAGAACTTGCTGCAAGGGCAGGATCTGTAATTCTAAACAGCTGAGAACACAAAGGAACACACCCCCTCCAAAAGAAAAGGCAAAAAAAAAAATCAGCAAATGTACCAGCTTCTTCCAGAGGCAGCAATTTTAGGAATCACTTGTAAGCAGGCAGCAGGGTAGTTGTTAGGGTTTTTTTCTTCCCAGATGGGGCCCTTTCTTTTCTTTCTGTTCCTATAGGGCTTTTCATCACTGTGGCATTTCCTATGATAATCCAGCAGATTTATGCTGCCCTGTTCCAGATCAGCGCATTGCTGAGCTCTGTGCACGTCTAACAAAAGGCAGCCCTGCCTTGAGCCCTTCCAAATCTCTCCAAACCAGGCAAACAAAGGGAATGGGAGAGGAGGATTAACATGTTTGCAGGGAGAGCAGGGAGAGGATGTCTTTCTCTAAAGCCTTTTTTGAGGTTTGTGGGTCCAAATACCAGATTTTCTGAGTTGCAGGTGTCCTTTCTCCCAGGCTAGGTTACTCATTTAGTGAAAAACCCCAAAAGTTGGACAGACGGCCCTGGGAGCATCCCGCTGCCCCTTTCCAAGTTTGTGGTCATTGCTAAATCAGACCAGGTAGAGATACCGGATTGGCTCCCTAAGGTCCCCACCACTTCCTTGCCATGGGTTTTCAAATGTTCCTCTGTCCTCTGCATCCTCGCAGAGCATAGCACATCCTGAGTTCAAGGTTTTCTGGCTCAGCCCTGCCACACTGTGCTTCCCACTGCCACAAACACAGGAGCAGAGTGCTGAAAGCTCCCTGGGGGCTCTTCAGCCATCCAGGACCAACTATCCTGCCAATTCCTGCTTTGCAGCCTTCAAACCAGAGCTGGGCAAGAGCCACTCCACCCAGCCCTGACCTCCCAGGGCATGGTGCCCAAGCAATGGCAAAGCCCAAAGCTTGTGTAGATTTCCCCTTCAAGCATCAGCGTCCCTGTGTGCCCAGTGACAAACAAAACCAACAGGAAATACTTTGCTGGGAATGGGGAGAGTTCTGCAGTGAGGTTGTGACACTGGACATTGAGTTCTTGGCAATTAGCTTCTGAATCTTTAAAAAAAATGGCAAAAAATAAAAAGTACAAGAGGCAGCTGCTGGCCAGACCTGCGTTGGGGGGCCAGAAAGGTCAGAGTGGGACCCTGCAAAGGGTCCCAATGAGGTTTGGATCAGTAGGGGCAGCTGAAACATGACATGCTTTATTGGGTGGCCAGAGTCCTGGTGGCTCACTTTGCTGGTGCCTTGACTGAGGATCCTTGTCAGAACACTCATAATTGTGAGACCTGTGGTAAACTGGGCAAACTGGGATGGAGAGAGGGATCCTGGCTCACCCCCACAGGGTACATTTATAACAGGTTAGGGAACATTCAAATTCATATCCCTTGGCATGCAAGAATTGGAGATAGGCAGGACCAATGTGCTCCAAACCAGTCACGCAGGAAAGACCTCAGGGTTACCCAGAGGAGAAGCTCGCTCTTTGTGCCCTGCAGACATCTTCATTTTTCTTTCAGCTCAACAGGTCCACCAGCAAAAATGCCACAGCCTGGGGAGAAAAATGGAGGGTCAGCAACGGTCAGCAAAGTCAATTCCCAAATATGTGGCAGGCAGGCAGGAAACTGGCCCCTACACAATTCCTCCCCCGTGTCTGACTCACCAACAGGAGCTATGGCCATCATTTTAGGGCATCACTTGTCTTTCCCTGTCCCTCATCAAGCACATGAATTGCAGCTGGATCCCATCAGCAGAGGCCCCCATATGGCGAGAATTTGATCTCCCTTCTTGCAAAAACATAGATGAGCAGCCTGTTCAGAGGCAGGGATACAAAATCGTGGTGGCCTCTGGCTGTTGCAGTCCTCTGAGGACAGCAAGTGACAGCCCAGGGAGTGCTTGGAAGTGCCTGTGATCCTGAACAGTTGGCAGAGGACACAGACTGTGCCCTGCAGAGCTGCTGACGTCAGGGAGGTACAGCTGCCTCTAGACCCTGCTGAGGTGCCATCACAGAGCCAGCTGGACCATCTTTTGTGGCTCTCCACAGCCTCTGTTGCCCATGCTGATAGTCAGACAAAAAGCCCTAGGGGTATTGAACATCACTGGAGCAATCCGAGCCCTCCAGAGATAAGTAGTCCATGGTTCTTTGTCTATTTGGTGTTTATATGCCAGTATTGCAGGAAAGGTAAAAAGGTTATCTCTTAGTGCAGAGACAGATTCTGTCTAAGACTCAGTAGAGAGGACTCTGTATTTTCCTCCAGTCCTTCCAGCTATCACCTTAGGTGTAACCAGCATGAATGTCTCAGGGTTCAGATCCTAAAGCAGTACCAGGATCTCCCAGATGTCCCAGCATGGCACACCTGGATCACCAAGAGAACAGCAAAGAATGACCTCTCAATAGCCCAGCAGGTGAAGCCGCATGTTGCTCTCTTTGGCTCCAAATGAGCAAGTGCCACAAGCTAAAAGCCAGGCCGGATACAGATGCCAGCCCAAATCTTCAAGGTTCTTTCAACTGGACTTCCCTTGGATTCTACCAAAAGCACCAGAAAACTCTGGATCTGCTTTCAGGATCCACCCATTTGCCATGCTATCACTTCCACAAAGCACCAGCTCAGTAGCCACCAAAGAGGAGTGTGTTCCCACACTGCTCTCCAAGGGAACACACATGTCACTTCTTTACAACAAGGAAGTGTGGTGGGGTTGAAGAGCATCTGAACTAGGTGGAAAGTTTCTACACATTTGGGGAGAGCCCTGGTGCCCACATATTTCCCCCTAAACCAAAGGTGACTCCTGGACGGTGGTCCAGTGGAGCAATTTCTCCACCCCTGGTCCACCTGTGAGAACCTACACAGTTCTCTGGGTCAGTTCTGATTTACAGCATCCCACAATATCCCTGGAGACTGTGGACAATCAAGACATTAGGGCTCATGGGTAGTGCATATCACAGAGACATACATTAATGTTTTCCAGCACTTTTTAAGGCCTGAGGGTCTTCGAGGGTAGATTTACCAGAAGGAAGAGGAGTTGGAGAGGGTAAAATGGATGTAAACTCTCCTCAATGACATTAACTTTATCTGCCATGGCAAAGGGTTAATCACCTGGCGAGCTCACATTGTTGCCTCTCCATCAAGCCTGCAGCTAAAAAGAGGTTTTCCAGACAGTGCAGTGAAGGTCCCACCCTTCAGTGTCCTTCATGCAGTGAGGATCCCACTCTTTGGTGACCTCCACACAGTCATGACCATGGGTAAAGGCTCCTCAGCTTTCTGAACTCTGTTATGTCTACGTCCAACACCTTCTTGGGTAAGAATTCTCCTTCACTGCTGAAGAAAATAATTCACTTGTGAGGATCTGTTCAGTATAACAGAGCCTAAATTCAGCTTCCTAAAAAGACACAGGCATATTTGGACACTGGATTCTGATTTGGTACTTACAGAGTTGGTCAACAGAGACACCTCATAAGCTGATCTAACCATGTGCCTTGAGCCCATCTCAGCTCTGTTAAAGTTCATTATGCAGTGCCCAATCTCAATCTCTTCTCCCACAGCACGAGATCAAAAGATGCTCAATTCCCCTTTTTGAATAGGACTGGAAGAGTACACTCTTCTCCTGACAAAAACAGGACACCTCTCCCCAGAGGGATGTGTGGTATCAGCTTTCTCTCCGCCTTCCTCAAGAGCTGTCTGGCCTCCTGCTTTTCTGCAGCGCGCCACAGAAGACTTTTAACCAAAGCCCTGTTTTACATGGCAAGGTTAAGAGATTGCTAGGAATTACCATGGGCTAGTAGCATCCTTCCCTGACGTATTAGCCCTCCTACGTGCTGATTTTGACTGAGACAATACCTTCTTCCACCTACAATCTCACTCCAATATTTAATACTGTTGTATATTCAATGAACAAACTTGAAAATTTTCCACTCACTAAAGCTTTACTTTTTTTTTTTGCCTTTGTTGCTCTCTCTGGGAGAGTGATAAATGACTGAAAATCAAGAGATGATAGAAGCTCTTCATTTATCAGACACGGTTGCAACTCCTCCTGAAGTCGAGTGTGGGAATCGGGTGTGGGACAAAGCATGGCCCTGAGCCCGGATGTGCCTTCTCCACCTTAACAGCAGCATCTGCTTCCCAATATGGCATGTTCTGCACTATCTCAGGCACAACTTGAAGCTTTGCAGCTGTTGCCACTCAAAGCCTAGCTCTAAATCCAGCAAGGAGGGAGAGGCTGGGATAGTGGGGGAGTGCAGGGCACTGATTATCCTGTGCACAGGGATGGGAATGCAGCTTTCATGTATCATGTGAAAGCGTAAAACCAAACCAGTCCTCACATAGGAAGGACCAGGCAGTCCCAGAGAAGGTGAACAGAGTGCAGGTACCAATAGCTCATCCTGGAGAAAAGTCTTCTCTTTCTTAGTCTCACATTTGTAACTCCAGAGAGCCATTCCCTAAATATAAAAATTTTGTTGACAGTCTGGGGGAAGCTTAAACATTTGCCACCATAGGCATTGAGAATGATAGAATCATGGAATTCTAGAATGGTCTGGGTTGGAAGAGACATTAAAGACCATCTAGTTCCAACCCCCTGCCATGGCAG
The DNA here is from genome assembly GCA_013398955.1 of Callaeas wilsoni. NCBI lineage: Eukaryota > Metazoa > Chordata > Aves > Passeriformes > Callaeidae > Callaeas > Callaeas wilsoni. Next base: position 105,800 of record VWPU01006271.1, read on the forward strand.
AGACACCTTCCACTAGACCGGGTTGCTCCAGGTCCCATCCAGCCTGGCCTTGAACACTTCCAGGGATGGGGCAGCCGCAGCTTCTCTGGGAAACCTGTGCCAGTGCCTTGATACGGTCCAAGTTCACCCACCCTGCCCAACATTAGACAACGGGTTGGTTTATTTTCTTTGTTCTCACCCCTGTTGAACTTCCAGGATGGAGGGAACTGAAGGTAGGATGATCACCCAGATAGGGCTCATGAAGACTTTCCAATCACACTTGCTTCCCAGGCAGAAGGAAGTGAAAAACAAATGAAAGTTCAGGCATATGCCTGAGCTGGAGGTCAGCTGTGGAAGGCTGGATGCCTGGATCAGGAGGATCATAAAGACAAGGAGGATGTTCCTGAAACTGGAGGAACAATCTGCCCCTCAATGTGAGGAAACTCAAAATAGAAAATCAATAAAATAACCAGACAAAAAGGATCAGCTCAGTCTTCCTGGGAAGGATCCAAGGGTGAAAAAGTAATTCCAGAAAATGAGGTCAACCTTCTCTAATAACCATAGCTACTGTTTGTGCTCCACTGAGACACGCATGTGTGGAGTTTACCTCTCCTCTATTTATGGATTTGGCCTCTTGACCTGGAATTCAATGCCTCTCAGTTGATCCTGTCGTGTTGTGACAGGCCATATCCTGCGTGTTTATTGCATTGGCACCAGTGTTGTCTTTAGATAAAGCGTGATGCAGACCAGGGCTGATACTTAAATCCAGCATCCATCCTCTCTGTATTTCTAAACAACTAAATTTGATGTAAGCTCTTGCTTTTTCCCTGCCTTTTCTCCCAGAAGAAATCTCTAAAGCTACTGAAAACCTCCTGGGGAGAACATCTGCGCAAACCCCAAAAAAGATGGGGTTTTGGTACCCAGTTTAGAGTAAGAAGTGGGACTTGAGATGGGACTTGGGGGATTTTGAGTCCTTAGAGCATCAATCAGCAGAGATGTCTTGAAAGTTGCTCTGGCTGTGTGATTTGAACCCATCTCAATAATAGGATAATTCATTATGCTTTGTCCAATGTCAGCCTCTTCTCATGTAGCCAAGGGTGTAGAGATACTTAAATCCCCACTCTGAGAGAGACCTGACACCCGCAATGACTCTACCACCAGTAGGGAAGGACTGTATGAGGATGGAGGAACATGTTGGGGAGCTCCTTGGTGGAGCCTTAAACTCTCTATTGCCACCCATGCTCAGCCATTTCATCCCTGGATAGATCTCATGATCTCCTCTCCCAAATGACTGCAGGCAGAACCACCAAAGTGTGCAGGGTCACCCTTTGGTTCCCTGTGCCAGGGGTTTTCTCAGGGCCTGGGCAGCTGGGTTGGTTCAAAGCATATCACAGGCTTTGTGGCATTTGGTTCGGCACCTTCCTGCAGCTGCCAGGGATGCTTCTCTCTAATCCCAGTTCGCATCAGGAAGACAAAAAGAAGGGTATTTTCCTCATGTCACACATGGTGGTGGCCTTGAGCTGACGAGTTCTCAGCAAGGAGATTTTTGTTCCCACAGAGACACAGGAAAATTGACCTGGGGGCAGCCACATCAGTTTTAGTTTACTAGAGATGTTCAGGCATTAGCACCGCGAGTAAGGCTGGAGCCCTCTTTAATGTTTACAGCACTTCATAAATTTCAGAGAGATTTAGGGCAAGGAGCCAGATGTTTGGGGAGAAATTCTGAACACTACAGACAAGTGGAAATATTTTTTTTTTTTTTTGGTAGTGTATATTTTTTCCCATTAGTTGCGAGGCTATATTTAGAAGAGAGTGGGGGAGAGAGGGAGAGAACGCAAGAAAGAGATTAGGCATTTCTTCATATTCTGTAGTCACTCCAGTTGTTCTGCTTGTAGGAACAGATGTCTCTTTCCTGGGCTGATAGCTGTCAGGTCCACGAGGAAATTTTTTTACCTGCAGCTCCTCTAACATAGAAGAGAGATCGGGCCAGAGGTAAGTCAGTCCGTCGTGCAGGAATACACTGCAGGGACCGTTGCAGGGAATGCTTTGGGATTTTGGTCAGAGAGAAAGAGGGGGGCATGGGATTGGAGACAGTGTGGGGCCAGGAAGGATTTGCTGGATATTGGACTCCAAGTCCCGGCTGTAACAGCAGGGAGCCCTGGCAGGGGTGGCAGCAGAAAGGGTCCTGCACTGAACAAGTGGATGAGCAGCTTTGGAAGTCTCTGGCTCTGCCCATGCAGCAGATGTGGAAATCCATTGGGAAGTGCCTGACCCGAAGAGCCAGGCTGTGCCAGCAGCCATGAGGGGCTGCAAGTAGCTTCTCCCTTGTGACCTTCTTTGCTCTTGGGTTTTGGGGCAGTGTGATGATATTTGGTTGTTCTTCAAGGAGATAGAGGGTGACGGGAAGTGTGCAAAGTTGCTGGCTTTCCCTTCTTGAAAAGTATTGTGCCAGGTCTTGAAAAGAGGGGAGTGATGTCGTTTGTACATGTGTACTCCCAGGTATAATTAAAATTTGGTGAAATGCATTCAGGAAGGTTTTGGATGCCAGGAGAAGAGATGATGTGCTGCCTGGAATGGGGTCAGCTGCAAGTGGGGATGTTTTACCTGTTTGGCTACGCAGCAGGGTGCAAACTCAGCTCTAGGAAAGGTGCTGTCTTCCCTCTCTGAACCCACTTGTTGGGTCAGTAGAAGGAGAAAGCAGATCCTTTCCAAGGTCCTTAGCAGACCTCTTCAGAAATGTTCGCTGCTTTCATAGCGACGCACTCACCAACAACACTGAGTTTTTCCACGTTAACCTGGTGAATCCAAAATTTGCAAAACCCTGAAGGCAAAATTTGCAAGACCCTGTAAGGGTCTGCACAGCAGTGTCATATGTGCCTCGCTAAGGAAACCACAGAAACCAGTCTCCCAAAGGGTTAAGACCTGGTTGTCCATCCTGGGATGCCTCAAATCTGTCTGCTCCCTAAATGGGTCTCTCACCTCAATGCATTCCCTGGGCCAAGCCCACACATGGCTCCATGACTCAGTTTCTCCCTGCAGCCAAGGGAGCATCACAGCTTGAAGTGAGTGCTGGGAGGCAGAGCTGGTACACCTGGCCCCTTTGTCCCTACCTGCACTGGTGCCACCTCCATTCCCTGTGCTCCCTGGAGTGTGAGCATTGTTTCACCAGTACTGCATTCCCTGGCTGTGCAGGAGCCCAGGTATTCCCCAACAATAGAACTCTGCTGTTGTTCTTCTTTTACTGCCTTTCTCAGCTTCTTGACAAAGGACAGAGAAAGCAGGCAGCTGAAGGCAGAAAGAGGAGAAAGTGCTCAAAGAGTGCTAAATTTGTAATTAAAAAATATCTTCTTAAAAGCAAGCAGCAGTATATTGTTTTTGCTTTTGCCTGTGAAGTTCCTGCATGTGCCTATATGGTAATTTTCACTGCAAGGGTCTCCTTGCACACAGCCACAATAGCTGATATTCCAAATCGACATTTCTAGCACTTTGTCTCAGGCACCCTGGAAACTCGATGGATTACTGTAATCCCTATAAAATCAATAAAATCAAATAAAATCAAACGCATTTCTCTTTTACTGTTACAACCTCCCAAGAAGATAGGCTCAAATCCATCTTTACTGGCTGGAGTAAGAGTCCAAATCCATATGTTTTGTTTGAGATGTAACTTTTAAAAAAAAATGTTAATCATTTTGGAAAAAAATTCCCCCCAAAATTTCCCCTCACGTATAATGGTCCACAAGGGACAGAGAAGGATACACTCAGGAAGTCATGCTCTGATTTCTCTGAAAGTAACAGAGCTGGAAACACACAGCACCTACTGCGGAGATGTCACTCCATGCTCCCTTGTGACAGATGGCTCTTGGTACAAGCCCTGACAGGGTATGAGATATTGGTCTTTTAAATGCTAGCAGCAGGATTGATAGAGCATTCACCGAGACACTTAGCATTTCTGTCACTCCAAGGCCAAGATCTGGTAACACAGAAACGAGGGACATGAAAAATACAGTGGTATTGATAAGGCATTGTAGACATCCAAATGTTTCAGGAGGGACTTTTCTACATAGTGTGGTATAAACAAGCAAAAAGAGGCAAACCCCTTTTATTAGTGCCTTTATTATAGGTAACCAGTACTAGCAAAGCCTCATCAGAGATGTGCTGGAGGACCTCTAGGTGCCCACCGCTGCTGGGTGGATATTTATAGGTCTGGAGAAGCAATGTATGTACAACCTCACTTCTATTTTTGCTTGCACGTACACATCTGGACTCTTTCTTTCAAAGGCTGAGGCATTGCTGCTGCAAATGGCCTTAGAGGAGGTATAAATTCATAAGAAATCTGCCAGTATATGAATTTCCTCCTCTGTGTATCTCTGGGAGCTTCATTTCAGTTTTTTCATGCATGCTCAGGACAAGACTGAGGGAGAACCATGCAGACCTTTCCAAGTTTTAAATAGATTGTCTCTGGGGTGTCCAGGACTGTGATCTGTTACCTGGTTTTAAGCAGCAGATTCAAGCCTGGATGCAGAGAGTTGGCATTTGGTCCAAGCCAAGTGGCATCGGTCCCATCTGGGTCACTTTGCTCCGTGGAAAAGAGGAATGCACTTTGGAGAGTTGTGCTCTCCCTCTTCTAACTGGCAGTGATCCCTCATGGCCTAGGGTGACCTGCTGGACTAAATCATTTCTTGGGCACCCACAGACTATTGCTTCTCCTAAAATGAGCCAGAAATCTGGGTCCCTCGCCCTCAAGGATGTGCATAGAGAGCACAGGATGCATCCATGTGTGCACACAGTGTTGAACTCGGTGCAGTGGGTGGAGCTCAGACCACAACGCAAAGCAATATCCATTGCCCATCCACCGCAGGGCCTTGGAGATGAAGGAGCACATAGAGGCAAACTGGGCATCTCAGGCAGGAGGCAAACAGCTCAACAGCACATCAGCAACACCAGCCCAACAATCAGCATCACATCAGCCTCCATACATCTTCAGTCTGTAATTGCTTAGAGGTCTTGAAGGATTTACCCCTGACTGTGCCTGAGACTGGACATCCAAGTTTTCCCTCTGGCCAAATCTGATTCTCGTGGCCAAAATTAGAGATTCAAAAGTCAGTGTGGGGAGGTTAATCTCTCTTGGCCTAGAGAGGAAGCTGTATGAGGAGCAGGTGAGGCCACTTGGTCCGTTTGGCCTGGAAGAGACTCGGGGGAGACCTCATCAAAGTTACAACTTCTTTGTGAGAGGAGGGGCAGGCACAGATCTCTTCTCTGTGGTCACCAGTGACAGGACCCAAGGAAATGGCCTAAAGCAGTGTCCAGGGAAGTTTAGATTGGATATTAGGAAAAGGTTCTTCACCCAGAGGATGGTTGGGCACTGGAGCAGGCTCCCCAGGGAAGTGGTCACAGCACCAAGCCTGACAGAGTTGAAGAAGCATTTGGACAACTCTCTTGGGCACATGTCGTGACTCTTGGGGATGGTCCTGTGCAGGGCCAGGAGTTGAACTCAATGATCCTTGTGGGTCCCTTCCAATTCAGGACATTCTGTGATTCTATGATTCCAGACAAAACTTGTAATTCAGCACATGACAATTAAAACCACAGGACACTGGCCATCACACTCTTCATGACACAAGGGCAAGCAGGCCATGGCTGAATAGGCCAACATCCAGCAATTAGCTATCATCTGTCCCAGTCAGGCTGGTTCTTCCATGGTTTGGTGTAAATCTGAAATTAATTCTCTTCAGGAAAACAACAAGAAGTAGGCAATGCTCTCTTTTTTTCACAGAAACCATCCAGCCCTGTTTGCTGTGTTTCAATGCCAATGCAATTGTGAATTTGCAGGGAATAAGACCCTAAATGAAAGGATATGTGATGGAGAGTGTTAACAAATGCCTTGCAGGTTCACATTAGAGGAAATAAGGATCACTGTCAGTGCCTGCTTGTGCAGTTGTCAGCTCCAATTTCCTCCGTCCTCTTAATGTTTTTCAATCTGCTAGCTAATTTCAACCAGAATTTGGCAGAAGGGAAAGATCACCTCAATTTTCAGGAAATTAGGCAGCAAAGAGAGGCGAAAGTCAAACAAGTGTTGGAGCCAAGGGAAGAGCTGGAATGCAAGTGCTCATTAAGGCAGCCAAGTGTCCACATGGGAAAAAGTTATAATAAGCATCTCAAGCAGGGCAAAGCATTCCCCCAGCCCTGCGAGCCACTGCAAGACATGAGACTGCAAGAAAGCAGGTGTCATTTAATGTGACACTCATAAAACTATGTGTTTTGTGTCTCCAAAGTCCCTTTTATGTCCATGGCATTGGAGAGGAAGGGATAATCCTGCTCTGCACTGGATTTGGCTATTTCAAACTGCAATTCCCCAGCAGGTGGGTCTTTCACACACTTGGTCCAGCCACCCTCAGATGTGGAGGTTTATAGGAGACCTCAATGTCCAGGAATCAAGTGAGAGCAGAGATCTGATGCCCACAAAAATGGGATCTTGCCTGCCCGGAGAATAGCCCCACTTCTGTTTTGGGGTAGAATCTGTCTCCCCCAGAATTAGCTTTCTTCTCACAGCCCAAAGGCCAGATGGGCACCAGCTTTTTCCTTTCAGCAGCTGGATTCATTGCCTTCCTCTCCTTTTCTCTCTCTGTTTCCCCTGTCACCAAACCCACCCTCCCCAGGCTGAGCACGAGACACACAGAACAAGCTCTAACACGTATAGGGCAAGGTTGACATGCACAAAAACACCATATTTGGCCAGTTTGAGCCAGAGTTGAGTGAGAGCTTGCCAGAAGGAGAATCATGCAATTTAAATTGAAAGAGAGTGAGTTTAACCCTTCATTTATAAATACGATGATAAATCACCCGGGGAACTTTAAACACGGGAAGGCTGAAAAGCTAAACACACACTGCTGCCACCCCAGGCAGCAGAATAACACCAGCAGGCAGGACAGGGTGGGGGGAACAGGGGGGATGAGAGAGGAGCCAGGTTGCCGGATCAGATGTTCCAGTTCAGGACAGGGAGTTGAGAAAAGCTGAAGCTGTTTATACTAAATTACACTCATGCTTGTTAACGTCCTTTTCAACTTTCTGATCCCAGTGTGTGGCTCTGGTGTTCTCTGGGTCTGCACACAGAGATCCTTTCTGCACATCAATAAATAATCCTTTTGGCGAGCAGTTAGGACAAAGCTCAGTTGTCTGACCTGCCTTTTCTTTTGTATCCCATTACTCGAATTGCTGAGGCAGATCCAAAAGTCCCCTGGGCTAAGGAAGTGAGCTCCGTTAACTTCAGCAAGTGCAGGGTGAGGTTTAAGGCTGACACCAATCACAAGGCTGGGTGAAGTGGAATATGGGACGGTCAAGGATCTCCTCATGGGGTAGACATAGCACTGAGCTGCCCATGCTAACTTAACAAGTGTGATGCCAAGCAGTGAGCAAGTGAGTAAAGAGGTTGCAGGACCTGTTTTCAGCACAGTGACCATCTGTTTCCTATTTGGCCCAAGAACGATGGAATTGGTTGTGTCACACAACAATGAGAAAGTATATCAGAGCAAGTCCCCCTCTCGCAGTGCTGAGCAGGGACCTTTATCAGAACAAGGGAAAGCAGGTCAACCTCCAGTCTCTGTCCCTCCCTTTATCCCATTTCTACCCAGATGCCTGCTGTACTTTTAAGGAAATGCTACCCACAGTCTCCCAGCCAGACAGACAAAATCCAGCCTGAGAGGTATAATATAGCAGCGTAGGCCAACTGGCACAGTCAGACAGCACTCAGAAGGATGCATGTTTACCCATCTTGGGCTTTGCAGACTGCCAGCTCCAAGAAACAGGGACTGCATGGAAATCTGGGGGGCTGAGAGCTCAGTTAAGTATGAAGTAGGCTGAGCTCCAAGCTCTTTGAAGATTTTAGGAAGGGGGTAAACCCAAAGTCTATTTGCTCTGTAAGTAAAGGTGGTTCTTGCAGCTCCACGTGAGCTCATGCCATAGCCACGAGTAATAAATAGTGCAAAACACAGCAAAATCAAGGTTTGCAGAGGCTGCAAATCTTCTCATTAATTTAGCCATGCCCCTCACTGACTTCCATATGCCACCACTTTATGGTGATGGGTAGCTGAACTGACTCACTTTAGCACGTGCATGAGTATGTCTGTAGGGAAAGAGACCTGGTTGAGATAATATTTGGACTCAGAGAGGGGAAGAATTGAAAATCTTTGGAAATGTTTAGCTTTGCTCAGACACGAGGCCAGTCTGCCTTCCTGTGCTGCAAAATGGGGCAATGTACCTTTCTGACGGGCTTGGAGTCCCAGAATGGAAAAATCCTTAACAGCTGTAAACTGGGGGTTTGGTTCAGCTCCATCTCATTAAAAGCACTCAGAGGAATTCTTTTGCTTTGCTAGTCCAGTTCTCCATCCTTTCTGCTTGTGAGCCATGAGATGAGAGCAGTCCCACAAAGAAAGGAAGAGGCCATTCACCCAAACATCCATCAGTAACAATTTGATTAGAGGAAGATTTTTCCCACCACAGCCCAAAAGGCAGCTTTTCCACAGACTGTCAGGGAGGAAATCTTCAGGATTAATTAAATTTGCTGGGACTTCTTTCATGTAGTTGTTTGGATTTTGAGTTCAGATAGGGCAGCGATGGACTGGGAAAAGACACAAACTCTAATGCAGCACTTCTTTGTACATTCAGTTTGGCAAACACAATGTTACCTGTTGTTTTTCAGCAGTTTACAATACCTGGAGTTTATTTCCGTGCACATGGGGCTCAGTGGAAAAGGTGTCTATGTAAGCCAGGACATTGTATATGCTGATTATTTTAATTTTCTATTTGTCTGTAATGTGCCCTACATTCCTCAAAGGCATTATGAGGATGAGGAACATTTGAATGTATTTGGAGGTGCTGATTTCACTGAGGCAAGCAAGGCAAAATAAAATGCATATCAGGTGTTTGTGATAAGAGATCTCAGACTGAAGAAAAATGTCCCAGAGCAGGCAAGCTACTAACCAGATGCAAAATCAGAGCAAATAGCCAGTGCCATGGAATTACAATGAGAAGACAAATGCATGTCCAATTCAGTACAGTTTAGTGCAAGCTCAGGGATGGGATGGGTGATTTTTTCTTCTCCCCTTGCTCAGGTATGTGTCTGAACACAGATATACAAGCTCACACTGCACTCCAGAGGCACCAAGTCTTGCTTTATTCCTTGGCTTCCACAGTGCTCCTCTTGATAGCATCTGCAAAGAGAAAGCTGAGAGCAGATCCAGGCATCTGCTCATTTCAGTTTGTTTTCATAATTAAAGAGTGAAACAAACAAGCAGAGAAGATGGTGAGAATTTTAGGAAATCAGTAGAAAATGGGCCAGGGTTCTGCACCCTCCCCATGACTCTTTCTCAGGTGCAAAACTTTGCAACCCCACTACCTCCAACCTGTCTTGGGGCCAGTTTTTCCTGTTTTTCTCTGACAGCATGCTTGGCACAAAATGTAAAGAGACAAGACTGTCCCTCAGGAGTCTGCAGGCTCAGTCAGACCCAGACAAAATGCCGTGAACATGTGTGTTACTTTGGCTGCCACTGGAGCTCAGTGCAGCGTGAGGTAATCTGGTCATTCCCAAAACAGACGATGTTCCAATGTCTGTTTTCTGCTGAAGATGACCTAGAGGTAAAAGAGGACAGAAACTTGCACTGTTCCTCTTTACCCAGTAATTCTTTGGGACATTACAGGTGGCCTGACCCCAGGCTTCAGGATTTCAGTCCTGCAGAGTACTCTGGCACTGGGTTGGATCTCAGGAGGGCTTTATGTTTGAGCCATCAGCCATTCCAACGGACAATTCAACTCCTTGGCCTTCAGTGGCTACCTAAATAAAACAAATTGCCATTTGATTAGAAATATCCATCTGATCTTAAGGATATTAAAAACCAGCTTTTTCCTTCAAACCACTTCCACAGACAAAGTGAGAGGCAAGAAGAAACTAGAACAATCTCCAGATTCCAGGCCAACAAACCCAAGCTCCACCACGGGAGCTTGGCAAAGTCACTTCTCCAGGAATTTTCACACCTGGTCTTCTAAATTCTCAGTCCTAATCTCTGCTTTTTCTCAACAAATGTTCTGCTTCATGCTCACCTGGCTTGAACGAACCATGCAGAGTAATCACAACTAGGCTGTAGCATCCCATGAGGACTCCTGATCTTGAATGTTGACTATTGGCCAAACACTGGTGAGGCACATCAGGAGTGCTGTATGCAGGAAATGCAGAGAGACGTGGTGGGCAGGCAGAAGGAAGGCTTTGGCACTCATCAGGCAGGCTCAGAGCTCCTGTGATGTTCTCTGGACCCAGTTAGTAGTGTCAGTGCAAAATATTTTCTTTTGGCCAGCAGGAACTCTCCTCAGGATCCACTTTTCACTTTTGTCCTGAGTGGCTTCCTCCTCCACTTTGTACACAGCCACCAACAGCTTAAAGCATCTCGCAGGTGATAGAGCACCTTTGGTCCAGCCTCCTGATTGCCATAAGCAGCAAAAAGGATTAGAGGAGGGAAAACAAAAGCTGCCAGAGGATGGGGCATGCTTGGGGAAGCTGAAAATCCAGACTCCCTCAGCAATTCCAGCCTTCCACACGGAGACACCCAGCCCAGGCACACTGCAGTTCTGTGAGCGCCGGGAGATGTGTTTGCAGCTCCTTGTCTCCCAGTCCTTCCACGTTTGGCTTATTGGTAGCAGGGATTTCAAACTCTCATAAATCAAGTCTTTCAGCATCATTCTTTGCTGATCCAAGCTGATTTTTTTTAACCTCAAAGCCCTGCCCAGCCACTTTGAGATATTCCAGACATTTTTCAACCATTTATTTTTATTGAAACCAGCCAAGTCTCTGTATATATTGGGCGCTTTTTTTTTATCTTTTTAATATACAAATCAGTTTTAAATAGTGTATAAGTCAGGAATGATTTGCAAATTAAACTGTCAAACCCTGGCAGGAGTAGTGGCTGACGCCCTTAGCTTGAAATCTCCCAGCTGCTGTTGCTGTGAGCGTAGATCCCTAGAAGATGCCACACAACCTGCTTCTGCTTTCCTGGAAAATTCAGCCATTCTTTGATTTCAGGGAAATCTTACAGCTCCTGAAAACCCTGCTGCACTGCTGCATGTAAATCTTTAACGGGATCACCTGCCCAAGGCAAGGGATATGATATTTTAGGAATCAAATGCTGGTGTTACGGTTATACAAAGGTCTTCTGGTTTAAAACCATTTATGTACAAGGAAAATGAAGAGAAACTTGAAGTGAGGAGTGTGTGTCTTCCCTAAAATATGCATCTGGAACCACTGGAAGATACTAATTATAAACTCAGGTATTTTCCTTGTGATTATTGGTAATCCCTTATTGGCAGATGGGGATCTACTACTCAGGATGTGCAAATATATTGGTTAAAATGTTCTTAGATGACAAGATTTTGAGCCCTAAGGAGTGCTGACCCACTTACCACTATACCTCTGTTTCTTTTCTTCCAGATTGCTGGAAGTCAGTGACCATGCCGACTTCCTCCACCCAACGGCCAGCCCTTGACTCTACCAACTCCACTGAGCAACCTAACTCCAGCATCAACTTGTTTTCCAAGTTCATCCACTCAGACGAACAACTGTCCACAGATTTTTATAGCCTGTGGATTGTCCTGATGGTAGTCAATGCCATCATTTTCCTGGTGGGTGTTGTGCTGAACAGCTTGGCGCTGTATGTCTTCTGCTTCCGTACCAAGACAAAAACCACCTCTGTTATTTACACCATCAACTTGATCGTAACTGATCTCCTGGTGGGCTTTTCCTTGCCTGTCCGGATCATCATGTTCTACAGTGCAGGGGATTGCAAGAATTGTTCCCTGGTTCACATCTTTGGCTACTTTGTCAACATGTACTGCAGCATCCTCTTCTTGACGTGCATCTGCGTTGACCGCTACCTGGCAATAGTCCAGGTGGAAGCCTCACGTAAATGGAGGAACCCCACCTGTGCCAAGGGGATCTGCATCTTCATTTGGATCTTTGCCACTGTGGTGACTTTCTCCATCCTGACCATGGCAATAAGGTTTGCTGAGTGCTGCCTCTCCAAGATTCTGGTCCTGATGGTCTGCGAGTACTTCTTCCCTCTCATCATAATCATCTTCTTCACCACCAGGATTATGTGTGCCCTGTCCAAGCCCAGCCTCATGCACCAGAGTCGGGAGAGGAGAATGAGGGCTGTGCAGCTCCTTATCACCGTCCTCATCATCTTCATGATCTGCTTCACTCCTTTCCACGTGCTACAGGTTGCAATTTCCATCAACCCAGACATGCCCCACAATGTCAGCCTCCTTGTCTACCACGTGACAGTGACTCTGAGTAGCCTCAATAGCTGCATGGACCCCATTGTCTATTGCTTTGTCACCAATAACTTCCAGTCAACCATGAAAAGCATCTTCAGGAAAACCGAGCCAGAGCAAACTAATGCAGACATCCCAGGCATGAACAAGAACTCCAAGGGCTCCAACGCAATTATCTCCTTCTCAAACACAATAGGAAGCCCTCTGAGCTTGCCATCACCAAGCAATGTCCAGATATAACCCAAATCTGACGGGACACACTGCAGTAAGCCAGTGCCATGATGCTGGAATATTGCTAGGATGCACAATATTATTGGTTTTGAACCCTTTGTGTTTTAGGCTGAGGTTCAGACTGACAGTGGTGGAATTTATTCCTCAAGAACATTGTAGTCTGTTTGGAAGTGGAACCTACAATGCTGTTAGTACCATACAAAAGAGAGTTTATTAATTACTGTTCCCAGCAGGGAATTTTTCTTTGTATTTTAATACAGACATTTTGCTAGCAACAAACTCTTTATTGTGGTTTTCTTTGCACGTTTGACATCATAATGCAAAGTTTCTAGGATGACTTAGAAAGCAGGATAGCTCTGATTTGTAATGAATGATTTTTGTGCCTTGGGCAGGTGTTTAAGAATAAAGGACAAGAGGGATGTTTCCAGAGCTATCAACTACAAAGATTTTAGATGCCAATGGAATGGAAAAGAAAGTATTTTAACCCACATGTCCCTAGTGACTACTCATTTGTTCCTGAAAACGTCTGAACCTTCTCAGGGAAGAGATGAAGTCAAGCACTGAAGTATCCTCTTGGCTATAAGACAAAATACATGTAAATTTATATATTTCCATACACATTGTCTGTGTTGGGGAGAGGTTAAGGATATGTTCCACCTGTATTTGGATCACTAAATCCCCTGAATTGCAGATGAGTATACAAAAATCTGTGAAAATTAACATGCGTCCCACCAAACTCTGCTGTTCTTCTCTGTCTCCCCAAGGAACAGCCAAGATGAAAACCAGAACCAGACTATGATGCTATACTACTCTGGTTTGGTTTTTCTTCTTGTCATGTTGTAACATCAGGGTTTGCTGTCCTAATTCCCCCATCAGTCACTCAAACACCAATACTTCCAAGCACAGAAAAAGAATCCATCTCAGGCGTCTAGGCTGAAATTCACCTCAGTACAAACTCACTATGTTTTAAAGATCCATGCTTAAAGGCTCTTACAGGCTTATAGAGGCTAAGGATGCTGCAAAATTCTAGCCATAGTAGTGGAGGAATGTTTTAGATGACATTATATCAATGAAACAATGAAAATGCAAAATAAAAATTATTCTAGGAAAACTGCAAAACCTGTGGCATGAACAGCAATAACTGTTGTTGCTCCACATTTCCTCACTCACATCTATGGCCACTCCATCTGGAAGGCTACTATGAATTCATCAAGTCTAGTGATCATCTTTTCCTAGCACTCACTGGTGTTACCTGTCAGACGAGCAGACGTTGGTCCAAGCTAGAGCATCCTGGAGTACTCTGTTTCCCTGGGACCTGACTGTGATACAGTCATCTCCATTCCACAGGAACACAACATAAACAATGCCTCAAACTGCCTCTTGCAACAGGGTTTGCAAGAGCTTGCCTCTTGCAACACATACACGTTTCACCTAACCTGTTTCCCTGACCAATCCAATGGGAATAACATTCGAACCATCAGTATCACTGCAATACAGGGAACTGGGTGTTCCAGCACCTGTTCCAGACAGTGGGGTCTGTAATTGGCAGTAATTGTCATTGCCAGGCATGTGAGCTCTTTCCCAAGCAATATAGCTGATTCAGTGCCCTTCTGCTGGGACCTCTATTCCTTTGAAGAGGATTTTCCTTCCAGGAGGTGGTGATGAGGGCCACCAACACTATGGCACTATCCCATAGGATGTAAGACTGTTGTCCTGGTCATTGTTTCACTTCCCAGGGCCCAGTTGTACTGTGGTTTCCTTCCGCCTCATCAATTTTCTTAATCATCTGTAAATCACTGATATAGGCACCTCACAGCCAACATCTGTCAAATGGTGCATCAGCACACATGGATCAGGCTCTGACTTCTCAGCCAGGCTGGCCACTTCACATTTCTGCCACAATTTTCCACCAGTCCCTCCTTTGGAGAAAGTAATTTTGTGCCTCAGAGGTCTGCGTTTCCCTTCAAACTCCCAAAAACTCAAGCACACCAACCCACTACACATGCTCAGATCTTTCCATGCCTCTCAAGCTGTTTGTAATGAAAATGTGTGTCACATGTACAGAGCTGTTAACAGCACTGTTTTGCCAAGGCTACTCAGAAGAACAGGAGGAAATGTGCAGGCCCTGTGCGTAGCTTATTTTAGCTTCTTTGTTCCAACAACCCACAGATCCACACCTCCCATTCTCTTGCTATCAACAGTATTTTTGCCATATACAGAAATGTCTTAACATCTTTCTCAGATCAGTTGTTCATTTGAGGTCAGTATGAAATTTCTAAGATGATTTGCTTAGATTTTTTTAAGTTCCTAAACAATGTTTCAGTCAAAGCTCTGTCTGCTGTAAACTTCACTTGTGGTAGTCTGAATTCCCCTTTCTATCAGTGTATTATTCACTCTCCATAAAAGCCTCCTGAGAGTGGATAATTCTCTTTATTTTTAATGCCTATCGCCTTATGCAGAGCATTCAGTTGCCCTTCATTTTATACCAGCTCCAAAACAGGGTCTGGTCCCTTATCAAGGAGACAGTCTCCAAAAACTGGAAAGAGGTCAAATTTTTCACAAACTAACCTACTTTTTGTGACTTTTTTAGCTCTTTTTAATCCATACTGTTTACACATCTTGCTTTTCTTCAGGACGCAGTACTTGCTAAACTTCTGTCCTATTTAAAATCACCCATTCGTGCTCAGGGCACAAAGTTGAAAACCAGAACCAAAAACTCAGCTATCATCAGAAATATTTCCCCAAACAGCACGATTTGGGGGGGCACCTTCCACCTGCCAGTTCCCATTGCTGCTGAAGCATCCCTCAGTTCTCTGTGTTTCTGGAAACTGGGGAAATGTCTCTCACCCCTCGATCTGCACCGTCCCTCTGCCCAGGGTATCTCTTTGAGCTGCCTCTTAGTCATCACCAACAGGGATTGAAATTGTTGTGTTGCCACTCCAGCCTAGCCTTTCTCTAATGAGAACAGCCACATACGACAAAATAGGGAAGCTTCCAAGGGCCATGTGAGTGATTCCATGCGTCATTAAATACATGCAGAGAAGGACAAGGTAAAGCACACAAAAGTCAGCTTTTGCAGAGCAGTCTTTTATGTAGAGTATTTAAAGATTTAGATGCCAAATTCCCGATGATTTCAAATTAAATCCAGTACTTAGCAGTCTTTGAGGATCTGGATCATTCCCCAGAGGCTGAAATAGTAATTGGGATGGATGGGCATTGCATGTCATACTACCACCACCAAATCTGTGGTAGACAGAATGCGTTCCCTAAAGAGCTTAACAGCAATAAAGAGCTCTGTAAAAAGCCCCGACCTTTCAGGGAATTACAGCATTCATTCCGCTTTGATGTGCTGTGCTTCTCTTGTGCATCTAAAATCCTATAAAGTGAATTAGAAATATCCTCTTCTACCAGCTGCCCAGAGGCTAGCAAAGAAAGATGGTGAAAAATCTCTCACGTATTTCATGGGATCTTGGTCATTCCTGGGACACAAAATCTCTGCTAACCATGAGCCTGAGTCACGACACACAGATATTTGCAGTCTGTTGATATGCCAGGGAATGGGAATGCAGAAATAGTTGAGTCTCTTTCTCTCCGTGCTGCGTGTCTCACCTGCATTGTATCCCATGATTCAAAGCACTTCTGTCTTTGCAAGGCTTTTCCTATTACAGCCCAGAAACCTGTAGCAAAGCAAAGCTGCACAGTAGCCAGCCCTCAGTAAAACCGCAAACACATCAGGGCCCAGCAAAGCTGAAGATCTCCAATTCTGCACCAGAAAATGAGCCCTTGACTCCACAGGTAGGGTTATATGCCAGTCTAGCTTCCTCCTGGGCTCCGAGCAAGCTCTGCCCTCCCTCCACAACCATCTGATAACTGCCAAGAGGAAACAGCACAGCCATGTGCAAGGGCAATTTCTTCCTTCCTTGTCCCTCTGGGGTTTGGTCTCTCTAAGATGTGTGCACAACAGTCTCATTAGCCAGCCTAATCAGCATTAATAAGCACTGCTAGCAGGTGTGGGTTCTGTGGGCAGAAAGGTTGAGGAAAGTGGAATTGCCACGTTAGGAATATGAGCACAGGTCACTCTGCCTCTTCTGTACCTGTCTTCCAGGTGTAACGACAGGAGTGGCTCTGGGCAAGGATTTGAGAGAAGACAGGTCTGATCTCCACGTCTACTCTGAGACAGAGGAAGATGAGGAAGATGTTGCAGAGGAACCCAAGCCACAAAGTAATAAAGGAGGAAGGGAAGGAGAAGGACCCAACAGGTTAAACAAGAAGCTGACTTCCATGAAGGGCAGGGCTAGTAAGAACAAGATGAGGAAGGTAGGACAGGGCAAAATAGACAGGGAACTCAGGGACATGATACCCAGCAAAGGATGACATAGGAAAACAAGTGAGGGCTGGCTTGTTTTTCCCCTTCTGGACACAATTAGTCCCAAAACAGGAGCTCTGGGGAGGATGCCAGTGCTTGGATCAGAGCTGGAAGACGCCCATTTTAGGAAGAAAAAGCTTAAAAGCAGAGCACTTTATCGCCTTCCCACGGTGAGGCTCAGGAAAGGGACGAGGGTGATCTCCTCACATTTGTCTGAGATTTTACAGTCTTGCAGTAGGAGACAGGAAGGTCTCCAGTGTGCTGGGAAAGAGGAAGAGGGTCTTTATCCCGACACCCTTGGGAAGAGGGTGCTGGGGATGCAGGAGGGGATCTGCTGTGGTGTGGGTGCTCACGGACACATATCAGCATCCACTGTAAACGTTGGCTACATGACGAGCAGGATTGTCATGGGAAGTGCTGGGTGATGCTTATGATAGATGGTGCCACCTGAAATGTCACATCACAGCATGTCCCATGCTCTGCAGGGTGTCCCAGGCAGGGCAGACAGGGATTGCAGCATGTTCCCAAGCACAAGAAATAATCGATCACTTCACTGTAGTATTTCAGTGTTTTGTGGTGGGCCCCGTTCAGGTATTGGGACCTAATGGGAATGCAAGTGAGAATATCCACTGCAACCACAGAAACATAGGATCATTTGGCTGAAAAGGACCTATAAAATCATCAAGTCCAACCCTTCCCCCAGCTATGTGAAGGCAATCTATGCATCTTTCAAATACATCATGGGATGATGACTCACACACTTTCCGTCCTTCTGATTCCTTCTTCTTCAAATGCATCAAAAAGCACCTAAACTTCCCTGGCAGATATGTGAGTTTCTCTAAGTATTCTTATAAGCAGCCAACAATGGCATGATATCAAGGTCTTAGTTCATGAAACTGTGCTTCTTCATGATTCTTGACAATAGTTTCAGAGATCGGATTAACTTAGCTGTGGAGGAATGGGTCTGAGTTCTAACACAAGGGATTTTGCTTTTCCTTCATGGCTGTATGCAGAGCTAACAGCCCAGCTCGGGACTGAGGTTCTTCTTTCCAGCTGCTGTGCAACAAGAAAGAGCCTGTCAGATGAAATTAAGCTGATTTTACATGGAGGAGAAAGTCCCTGTTCACCTCACTACGATCTCAGGGAAAGCTCACAGAGAGCCATCCCAATGAGAAGGTAAGTAGAATAATGGAATTGTAAAATAACCTGAGTTGGAAGTGACCTACAAGGATCATTGAACCCAGCTCCTGGCTCTGCACAGGACCATCCCCAAGAGTCACACACCATGTGTCAAGAATTCTGATCCAAACATATCTCTCCCAAGCACATCACCTGTGCTCTTCTCAGTAGGAAAAGCGAAAGAGCAAGGACTAGTCTGAGCTCCAGTCCCAAAAGAAGCATTCTTAGGGATGTCTTGAAGGCCTTGCAGGAGACCCCTTGGCTTCTCTTTGATCTCTCAGTAGACCTTAATAGGACCTTCCTGACATGACCTTAAAGCAACCAAACAAATTTCCCTCTATGTGGTTCAAGTACCCAGGAGCAAAATAGCAGCAAAGGCTTTTGTTTAGAGCAGTTTTACTTCCATCTCCTCCAAAAGAGGACTCTAAAATAGGCCTAGAAGTGCTTGTTTGTCTCTATAGATGGAGAAAAGTGGAAATTGCTGCAGATCAGTTAAACAGATTCCCCCAAGAGATTTGCCCAGGGGAAGTCCATATGGGAGTAGGGCATGGCATGAAAGCCTTGGGCCAGAGCCCAGCCATTGGCTCATCCATCCTTTGATCCCACAGTCAGCATCCCTCCAGAGAAGGATCCTTATAAATTCATTCCTGAAGTTCATTAGACAGGAGCTTAGACCAAAGCCCAGTATCCAACCCCTTTATGCTTTGGATAGCTTGGAGACTGCCCAAATCCTGTCTTCCCAGGGAAGGCCTCTCTTGATTGATTGTATTTAGAGTTGGAAATGCCGCCCTGCACACATCGCTTGGAAAACACGGTGCGCTCAAGACGCCGATTCAGACGGACTTCTCTGCACAGCTGCCCATTTGCAGAGCATGTGGTGGGAATCTGTTGATAGGTTCTTGACAGAAGTTATGGCTTGTTTATCTGGTAGCTTTACTTTGTGCCTCCTACCCAACCCGGAAACCCTTCCTCTTCTAACCTCTTGGCCTGCTATTATACACAGAATCCTCTACATGATAATTTTGGTAACCATGATTCATCTTACGACAAACACTGCATAAAGCAAACAGATTTGTATTGTCATAATTAAAGCAAACTATTGGATGGTTTATCCATACAATCCTAACAGTTCTGCCACTGCTAACACTGTACCTGACCTGCAGAGGTTTCAGTAAGTCACTGTAGGGTGTATTAACCCATGGAATATCAAAACAGGCACGACCCTGCTGTTTCTCAAGGCTGGAAGGACTTGGAAGCCAGAAAGACTTCTTTCTAAGGTTACTGCTTGCCTAATGTAGGTGTGAAAGCCTTTCCCAGTCATCCCAGCATCAACCTATTTAAACTGGAGCCCTTTTTCAGAAAGCCTGCAGTTCTGCTCTAATTTCTCTGAGGTTTAGAGAAGATACGGCTCCTTCTTTGTCTTTGCAGTGCTACGTTCCAAAGCCACAGATATTTGCTCTTTGTCTAACAGATAACTACACCGTGAGATGCCAGACCTTTTTTCCCAGCAAAGGTATTTGTAAACAACCCTCTATTCCTGCATTCCAAAAAAAATTAAATCACTGTCTCTTCCTATGAGGCACATTTCCAAGGTCAGTCTCTCTGGTGATTATTTGCTGAGCTTCTTCAGATGTTTCAGCTGTCCTTTCCAGGTCAAGGCATCAGAGAAAGATGGGGATGGGGGACAGACAGGTGTCAGTCCATCAGTTGATTCAAAGTAGGTTAAACCCCTTCTTTACACTGGGGCAGAAGTAGGGTGAAACAAGTGGACTGAGAGACACAGTTGATCTTCCAGGACACAGAAGCATGGTGCTTCCCTACCCACCACCCATAGCTCTAGATCTGCTAGCATCAGTGAGCATCCTTAACGTTTCTGGCTTCCTTTCAGCCACCACACTATCTGTCTAGACCTGCCCAGCAAAGCCCACATACTCTGCACTTGGAAGCCGTGTGTGAAGCCCTCCCAAGCCCACAAGGATTGGAGGAGTGGGTGGGAGAGTGTTCTCTGTACGTTGTCGCTACCGTTGCCATGTTTAATACCAACAGCAGCAGCTGCCAGTACAAAGGACGTGGATGTGCCATTTGCAACTTAACTTTCGCAAACAATAGCGCAGCTGTTTGTGCTACGAGATGCTGGGAGGCAAAAAAAATCAATTGGTTCTGCCATGAGTATCCTGGAGGGTTATTTGTCAGCAATGCTGAGCAAGGGAGCAGCAGAATCCCAAGGGAGAGATGCACAGAGGAGGGTAGGACACCTACATAGAACACAGTTGTGCAGGTAAGGGTGGCAAATGTGGAGTGTGTGTTTGCAGTAGTAACTGTGTGATGGACAAACAGGGCAAGGATCTGGCAGAGGCTGTTGCAGGCAGGGAAGTCCTCTCCCCTGTGGCAGGCAGCAGGAGCCTGTGGGTTTTTTAATATACCCTCAGATTCCTGCTATGTGATGCAGATAAGACAACACCCAGCTCCCAATCCAGCACCCAGTAGCAGCCAGGAAGGATTTCAGAGGAGTGTCTGGTGTCTATTCTGGGCTATTCCTGGAAGTCCTTCTCACTTGCAGTGGCGTGGTGCAGCTGGGGACTTTGCAAAATCCCCTGCCCGAGGACCCCAGCACCCGGCTGAACACTTGAGGACACAAACACCTAAAAAGCAGGAAAACAAATTCACAATAAATCCAAAAGGGACAAGTTTGTGCAACAATGCGTTTGTGTGTGCATGTGGTAAGAGAAAGAAATGACTCAATGTGACTGAGGAGAGGATTCACAGACACTCGCCATGAAGGCACAAACCCTGAAGAGAACATGGAGATGAGAGGCAGGACACGAGTACATTGAGGAGGTGTAGGGTGAAAGCAAGAAGGAAATTAAGGCACAGTCTCTGCATTCAGGTTCTAGTGAAAGATGTCAGGAGTTTATCTATGCCACATCCAAGGGTGTCCTTAAGGGGTCTGGGGAGTTTCCTCCTTGCCAGGAGTGTTTGTGGTGGGAGAGCAGACAGCAGCATGGGCACCAGCAGATGACATGAGCAGGTCAAAAACACAAGATAACTTTTGTGCAGGAGGGAGCTTTTTAATGCAACCTCAGTGGAGAAGGAGAGTCCTTCATTCTCTCTCCAGTTCCCCTCAAGGACAAAACTTCTTTCCTGTACACAGCAAGATAGAATTTTTTTTCCCTGTCATCAGCAAAAAGCTCTCCAAGGGACCCTCTTTGTCCAGCTCAAAGTGCATAAAATCACAGGAAACAGCCTGCCTGAGGGCTTTCCTCAGCAACTGGAGAAAGGATAAAGCTGCTGGGACACAGGCGTAAATATCCCATCGGTTTTAGACTCGAGCTTCATCCTGTGAAGTGTCATCCCTTTTCCCTGCAGCAGGACCAGATAATGCTCAGCACTAAGCAGGATTGGTATTTTACTTGTCCTGGGCATTGCACCAGAACAGATGCTCCATTTGGCCCAGGTCTTTTCATCTTTCCATGCTTTCAGAGCCCTGCCCAGCTGGAACCTATAGAATATACTGATTTTGATTAACATGTACAGTTAATTTTTCCTGAACAGGATTTTGACCTAGGCTTCACTTTTAAAATCCCCATATACCTGTGTGGGGAGGGGCACAGGACTATGGCAGGCATGCAGCGGGATAAAGGGCTCCAGGTGGGCAGGCAATTCATGCCCAAGTGCTTGATTTTATTTCTGAACTTCACTTCCAGTCCTCCCAGTCTCTGATTCCTCACAAGTTTTGCTCTGCACTTATACCTGTGTTACAGTCATCTCCCCCTGTACTCTCACCCATCCTCACTCACACCAGTGCATCCAGTGAACTGGAACCCAGCTCTTCCTGCACAGAGGTGGGATCCTAAAACTGGGCTACTCCAGCAACCCCAAGGCTGCTCTGCACCAATAAGTTCAATGTCATGTCAGCTGACACCAGCCCTGTACACAGCAACTGGCCAGGAATCCCTAGCCTTGGCTTCCCTCCTGCAGCAGCATCTGCCATGCCAGCATCCACAGGGAGACCATCACAGGAAGCGTCCCCCAGCAACCCCTTCCTCGCCTTTCTGGAGCAGCTCAGAGCAGCTCCACTCCAATTTTGCTGTGTTTAAGTAACTTTCCCAGGACCACTTAGGACACGTTGCTTGGTCCAGGTGGCTGGTATCCGTGTGTTGAAGGAATCTTTCCTTTTTCCCGCATCTGTTCCCTTCCCATGGGAACAGGATGCCCCAATGACAAGACACTGTATTGTATCCTTCACTCATATGAACATTACTGGTTACAAGTACTGTTTAGGGAAATTTTATAAACACATACAGAAGGTTTAAGCTTTCTTTTTATTTATTTTAATTAAATACTTGTGGATAAAAAAATGCCAAACTTCTCAAAAAACAGCAGTAAATCTGAAGACTTAAACAAGGTCAAGGAATCATAATCTTTTTCTTTGGAAACTCTAGATTTGTAAACTCATATGGGATGGGAAGAGGGAAGTTTGCTGAATTTCCCCAAGAGACTTCAGTGACCCATCATTACCTCTGCATTACGCTGATGCAAGGCAGGGAGGATCTGCTTGCACCGTCCTCTTCTGCAGCTTTTTTGGATATTCTGCAGCAGAATGATTTCAGCAAATAGCATGGCAGTAGTTTAAGAGGTCTGACACTGTCAGCCAAGTAGTGACCAAACCAACCACTGCCCTCTGCTGAACACAGCCTGGCATCCCCACAGAGCTCCCAGTGGTCCAGAAAATTATGGTCAAAATCCTATTTTGCTGGGAGGATGGAAAAAAACTATTCCCTTAGATCATGAATCTTCTCTGCAGGTCAGCTGCTAAAATCCTATATTTCATGGCTTCCATGTTGTATTCCTGCTGCACTGTTGCAGACAATCTTTACAGCACATTTAAGTATCTCCTTCACCCTCAGAATATTAATCACTCTGTTAACTAACGCAGTTTGGGTTCAGTTTCCCTCACTACAAGAGCTCAAGGAGCCCTGGGTGTTTCCTCATGCACACCTTGGTGTGCTGGACCCCACAGAAATCCCTGCTGGGGTCTCCGGGCCCTGAGCTCCAGCTCACTGCTGGCAACAGACAGCATTGTTTGTTCATGGCCCTGGACAGTAAGCACTGGGGAGACTGTACCCCAAATTCTGTGCTCAGTTTTGGGCCCCTCATGACATGAAAGACATTGAGGTGCTGGAGCAAGTCCAAAGAAGGGCAATGGAGCTGAGGAAGAGGCTGGAGCACAACTCCCGTGCGGAGTGGCTGAGGGAGCTGCGGCGTCTCAGCCTGGAGAAAAGGAGGTTCAGAAGGGACCTTATCGCTCTCTACAACTCCTTGATAGAATGTTGTAGCCAGGTATGGGTCAATATCTTCTTCCAAGTAACAAGAGACTGAACAAGAAGAAATGGGCTCAAGTTGTGCCAGTATAGGTTTAGGTTGGATATTAGGAAAAATGTCTTCATTAAAAGGATGGTCAAGCATTGGAACAGACTGCCCAGGGAAGTGAATGATCCACAAACTTGGAGGCCTTTAAAAGACATGTAGATGTGGCACTTAGGGACATGGTTTAATGGGGGACTTGGCAGTGCTGGGATAATGATTGGACTTAATGACCTTAAAGGTCTTTTTCCACCTAAATGATTCTATAATTCTGAGATTTTTTGTCCCCCTCAGAGCTTGTTGTACACTTGTCCCCAAATCCCCGAGGGTCAATCACCACTGCCCCCAGGGCAGTCCCTGCTTCGGGACCTCTGGCATGGCTGGAAACGGTCGCCAGAGCTGCATTTAGCTGAAAATAGAGGGTGGGGAAGTCCTGGCACAGACTGCCCAGAGAATCTGTGGCTGCCTCATCCATGGAAGTGTTCCAGGTCAGGCTGGACAGGGCTTGGAGCAGCCTGGTGTTGGACAAAGCATCTTTCGGGCACAGCAGAGGGAGGTGGTTGATGCTCAGCCTTGTTAGGAAGGGGGGCAGCTGCAGGGCATGTCCCCTCTGGGGACCCTCAGGCACACGGGCCGGGTGGTCCCCGCTCCTCGTTCTGCTCCGCCGCGCCCCGGCCGGAGCTCCGCGCCGGCTGCCGGCTGCACCCGGGGCCTCGCCGGGCCGAGGGCCGCGGAGCGCGACGGGCACCGCGGCCGCCGCCAGATGGCGCTGAGGGAGAGGCCGAGGCCGGAGACCAGCGGCCCCTCAGGGACGGGACGCGGCCCTCGAGGGCGGGCTCAGACCTCGTCCTCCAGAGAGAGGCTCTCCTCTGTCCTGAGGCTCGGACCTCGTCCCCTCTGTAAATGGACTCCCGATCCCTTGATGCGGGGCTCAACGTCCCTTCAGTGATCGGATCCCCCAGTCCCGCAGTGGTGGGGCTCAGACCTTGTCCTCTCAGTGATCGGACCCCCATCCCCTTAGTGGCAGGACCCCCCTCCTCTGCAGCAGGGGCACAGACTACGCCCTCTGAGGCAGAACCCTCACTCTGTCCCTTGGTTGGGGGGGATCAGATCATGTCCCGTTAGAGACAGGATACCCCTGCTCTGCAGTGGGGCTCAATACACACATGAGGCAGGACCTCTGTGGTGGGGCTCAGACCTTGACCCCTCAAATCCAGAACCCGCAGACCCTCGGTAGAGTTGTTAGACTGTGTCCCCTAAGAGGCAGGAGTCTCTTTCCCTCTGGTGGAGCTCAGACCACATCCCCTCAGTGGCAGGACCCCTTCTCCATCCCTCAGTGGAGTGCTCAGACCTCTTCCCCCCAGAGGCAGGACCCCACTCTGTCCCCTCAATGACCAGACCCAAGGTGTTGGAGCTCTCCGGACACTGCTCCAGCTGCCTGCAGCCAGGAGCAGGACCCAGACCAGGTATTAATAGCTGTGGCCACGGCAAAAACCACTGGGACCATGGCCATAGTAAGAAGCCCAGGCCCAGCGATAGAGGGAGCCCAAAGATGCTCTGGGCAACCCTGCTTCCTTCAGCCTGTGACACAGGAAAGGGGACATGCTCCTCTCTTTGCTCATCCCCACGTGTAACATAGCTGAGTTGTGGCCCCATCGCTCAGCTGCTCTGGTCGTTGAACAGCCTAAGTGCTCCCAAAACTAGCAGCAGTCAGGCATGGGACATGGTCAGGGCTGGGAATTGTCTTTGGGCATGGTCACAGCTGGGAGTTGACTTTAGGTGATGCTGTGCATGGGTAGCTCCTCTAGCCAAGCACTGGAAGGGATGTCAGCCTGCTACAGACCCTTGTCCTTTATGGGTCATGCTGGCAACTTTACAAAGGGTTCTCCTGTTCTTGCCTTGGCAAATGCTTGTGTAAATGACACAGGATAGCCCTGGGATAACCTTTCCCACTACAAATCCTTCCTCTGTACTTGCTCAAGCTCCAGGTTGGTGTAAATGACCCCTTTCATCCTGTAGCCACATGAGGAGGTCACTATCTGTGTCTTCACTTGTTTGCTGAGCCATGTTCAGTGTCCCAGAAACATCTGGCTAGAGCTGCTGCCATGGTCTGGAACACATCCACTCCAGGGACAACTGGTCCAAGCCCAGGCCTCCAAGAGAACTGTGGTTATCCAGCATGGGTGCACTGCTGGATCCATGTCTGAAAAATGCTCTGGGTCAGTCACATCACTGAAGCATGTATGGGAATATTTTCATCTCCAATATGAACCTGCACAGTTACACACTGCACTAGACTCTGACAGTTTCCTGTCTGAAATTGTTTCATTTGTCATCTTCTTGAGTCGCTAGTAAATCAGAGGAGGGAAAAATGCTATGACTTATCCCTTCCATTCTCAAACACAAAGTGCTCCTGGTAACGCAATGCCTGCATCAGGAATTTCCTTTGGGTTACCAAGTCACTACAGAAGGAAAAGGTTCTGATGGAAATAAGTCACCACACGCCAGTCCTGGGAACCACTTTGGAGCACAGAGCTCCAAAACAGATCACCTTGGTCACCTTATGCATTGTCCCCAGGCACTAACTGCATGTCTGAAAAAGCCCCCAGAAAGCTATGTTCAGGGTCTTGCTCAACTACAGCCCTTCATGGGCATCCTCAGCAGTTCACAGTCAAGAAAAGTCTTGAAATGTAAAGGACTTAAAAGCCTCCAAGTACAATGTGCCATTGCAAAAAGGCAAGAGACAGCAAGTATGTTGCCAAGGTCATGGATCCATGTCAAATGATGTCACCCACCCTCTGCATTACAGAGAAGGAAGGACCCAGCCCAGTTCCTCTCTGACGTTAGGTCTGACACTGGGACAACTTTTGGGTGTGAGAATGAGCTGGGCACTTGAAATATTTCTTTCTTCTTCTGAAAGCACAACTGGAGTGCTCAACCTTGCCTCAAGCTAACTTTGACTTGAGTCAGTCCAATGCTAACTGGGAAAGGAGAGAAAAAACCCCCAGGAACAAACTGAACCTGAAGCTAAGTTCTGCATTCCTTCTGGCAGAAACCCTGAAACATGGGAATAATTAAATACAGCCAAAATGGCACATAACAAACTGAGAATAGCAATGATCATCTCCTTCCAACGCCGTCCTCAGAATATGGACAAATTCCACACCTTCACTCTTGAAGTCCCTGTGCATCCTTTCCTCAGCTTTATCTCTTGCACACCGAAAGAGGTTTGATGCCTTTCTTTGGAAAGGTTTCCTAAAATGTCTCAGAAACTTAGAAACACTATTCTCCTTCCCAAGCTGAAGATGTCCATGTCCAATTTATTTCCACTTGATCCTCCACTGGTACTACTTTTTAACATAAATACCTCTTTTACCACAATATATTTAATAAAAATGCCTCTTTTTCACCCAGACTTCTTTTGCTTTGCTTACAAACAGCATCTTTCAGCCTTGATTGACTAAGTGATTCGTATGCTTGTAACAAAAATTACATCTTGCTTTCCCTGATCCAAGCATAGTTTGAATTCCTGAGACACTGCTACACTCTGTGGACCTGCTTGTAACCCTCGGTGCTTAATTCCTCTTTACTTTTCCTTAGGAACAGAAACTTCCATGGTTCAAAATGCAGCAAGGGTGACAATATTTCTCTTATCCCGCTTCTGTCTCTCATGCACACAGCTCTGTCCGTGACACACAGCCTTGCTGCAAAGCCACAAGGCATCCATATGCTGGGAACATTTTTTGACGTTCTTTTCCTAATCCATTTGAACTCCTTACAATTTGACAGGTCAGGCAGACCTAACAGGTTTTTTTCCCAGCTGGCAGAGCACAACAGAAGAGCTCATCCTCATTTAAGCAGAACCCAAAGGACCAGGAGGCCACATCAGCCTCCAGCCCTGTGAAATGCGTAATTCCGTGGGGTGCTCAGGGAGACAATCACCAGTAATCCTGGAGCCTTCCCTCCAATTCACACTCACAAGGACAGGGCATGTCACCTGCCTGTGACTCATCTCATTCTCAGGCAAAGTGCCACAAAGGAAGAACACTCAAAATGGCTCAGAACAACGCTCCGCTGCTTCGCTCCAAGTAAAACAGGAGAAGGACAGGCAGCTGCAGAGTTGTTTGCAAACAGAGCCACAGTGAAATGGTGACACAGCAATCCACACAAGTCCAAAACAGAGCATGGATCTGACATAAGCAGCCTCTTTTACAACCCAGCCTAAGGAGGGGGGCAGCTTACCTGTCTGGGGACTTGATCCGTTTCTGAGTGACAAGGCAGAAAATGTGGTGATGCATCAGTCAGAAAGAGTTGCGTGCAGCAGCCAGGCAACTCCAAAACCTGCCCCTTCCCCTCTTTTCTGCAGAGTTGTGTCCCATAGGTCAACACAGGCTGTTATCTCAGAGGCAGAGGAGTCCCCAGCCTTGCAGATGAAATGTAGATTCCATGGAGGAAGTGCAGTGAGTGGCTACATCTGGCTAAATATCCATGTGGAGAAATGGAATCATTACCACCTTGGCACTGTTGTCCATCAGGCTCTGGGGTCCCCTATACCCTCTACCCTAAAACATTAACCTACTCTGCTAGATATGATGGTTTTCTCAGTGTAATGACATCTTGCTTAGACCACATTAACTTTCTATGTCTGCACTGTGAAAACTAAAGTAACTTTATTTCCAAACAGTTTCATTCACTTTGTCCTCGTTTAAGGCATGCGCTTTCAATTCACCCCTTGGGCAGTCAATTTAAAATGCAAAGATGTCTCTGCAGAGATAAGCTCCCACCTAACTGCTCTGTGCTACTGCCTTGGCACACATCACAGGCTTCTTTCTCTGCACTTTAGTTTAGCCTGGTTCTGGAACTGGAAGTTCTGGAAACTCCAGCAGGAAGGACTAACCTGGCTAATATTTGTAGGGTGCTATCTACATCCTAGCTGAGACCATTTCAACATAAATATTGATTGTATTTATTCTCCCCTGCATTTGCTCACACAGGACCCACCTAATCCTCTTCCCACTCACATCCATCTGGTGAGCTGAGCCCAACCCTTTAGATCTGAGTTGATACCAAAGCTGTGGTGTGGGAGGGCAGAGAGACATGGCGGAGCAAGGCAAATACGGCTAGAGCCACCCAGGGAGAGGAGCTGGCATAAGCTAGCAGGAGCAGAATGAATGGGGCAAAGGTGTTGGGTAGAGCAGGTGTCCCTCTGAGACTATGGGGTTGCTGTCAAGTCTGAGGCCTTGGTGGTTGAAGGGAAGAGGAGAGTGCTAACAGCTCAGAGGGCACTAGATAGGGTGGTCTGGTGTCGTGGTTTGACACTGGCCCAACGCCAGGCACCCACAAGAGTCACTCACTCACCCTCCTCTGCCACAGCTGGGCAGAGGAGAGGGACAAAAAAGGTAACGAAGGCTTCACGAGTTGATACAAGGACTGAGAG